>CM077155.1:1229452-1408483 GCA_039583875.1 Platanthera guangdongensis
ATATATCAAGCTCACCAGTGATATGATCTTGCATATCTGGGTCATTTGCATACATTCTTGTAAGGCATTCAAGAATTCCATTCATAAATTTTGTATCGCCCTCCACCTCCTCCTTATTGGGGGTAATAGCAGAAAGAATTTAAAAAAATTTAGATAAATGTAAATGGTTGCTCATCTTGCCAACCACTTTACTATCAATCAACTTCCATATAGAAGTGTAAAAACGAAGCAATCACTTTATACTACACCAAACCTAGAAAGATGCACATACGAGGGATCTAACAAAACTAGCACAAACCAGTTGTGTGTATAAGCAATAAAACTATTCCTATTGAAAACAGTGTGTGTATGCATGTGCAACAGGATAGAATGGTGGAATGCAGTTTATGTTCTTGTGAAAGTTATTAATGTAGAAATAGAGAACACACAATGGTGTGTATAAGCAACATCCAATGGAATGAATTATACCGACCACAATATGACGTTATCTAAGTAATTAGTTGACCATATTCAAGAACTTTCAATTTAAATTCTAGCTTTCATAGATTGTGCAAATCAGATGCATAAAACATTTTTACCTTCAAGAACATAGTTAGGCAGTACAAATCTCGGAAGTATAAATGCATTTAAATGTTCTAATAAAGGATCTAAATGACAGGACCATATAATAATGCTGGAAACACATGCATCAGTTGTTGAAAAATAACATCCATGTTTATTCTGCTAGGAGCATGTAACAAGAGCATATAAGAACTGAAGGAACTGGATCAGGCTCCCCAGTTAAGAACAAACTATTGATTATTCCATAATTGCCAGACACATAAGGTTGATTCTCATCATGATGCAGTTGTAATCAATGTGTTATGTCAAGTTCATTTCTTATGTTTTTTTCGCCCCCTTGAGGGTATTATGGTCTTTGTGTGTTTTCCCTCTTACTCAATATATGTATGAGTAAAGGGCTTGTAATGTATTATTATTGCATTATTTCCTCTCAACTTGGTATCAGAGCATGGAAGACAAAAACCTACTCCCGCGCTCTCGCTTCTGCCGCCCGCCTCGCCTCCGTTGCCCGCTCGCGTCTCTCCTCTCCTCTCCGCAGCCCTCTGCCGTTTTGTCGCTCATCCCATGTTGAGCCGCGACCTTCTCGCCGGCGGATGCGCACGCTGAAGGAGACCGCCGCCTCTCCTCATGATGCGTGCCTTATTCCCGTCGTCGATCCTTGTTGCTGCCATTCTCATCGCAGGTTCTACATCTTATCGCAGGTTCTACATCTTGATCGAGGATCGTCCGTCGCCTGCTGCTTCTTTCTCAGCTTCCTTCGACGGTGCATCCATACCGCGCATCCAGACGGTGCATCCCGACTGCATCCAAAATGGCCTTCGACGACACATCTTCTTGCCTGGTCCAGTGCGTCCAGTGCATCTAGTATTTTTCGTCGGCCTTCGACTGCTGCTGGTATTTCTTGCCTCGTCCAGTCGTCTGCGTGTCCAGTGACACAAGTCCAGTAATTCTTCGTTGCTGGTATTTGACACTATTCTGCCTGCCTCGTTGTTGTCTGCTCGATGATGGTTTATGTTGTCTGATCCCGCTGGTTGTTCCTCATGGATGATTCTTCGGCTGCTGTTGATTCCACATCGCCGAGTGTTGTGGCGCCCTACATGGGTTACCCTCGACGACCTTTTGGCCATGCTGGCTCTTTGAAGATCACCACTGTACCCTTAGATGAAACAAATTATCTTGAATGGTCTCGTGCGGATCAATATGTCATTCACAGTCATCAGCTGCTCGAATATATCGATGGGACTATTGTGGCATCTCCTCCGGGGGATCCTACTTGGCGACGTTGGGATTCAAAAAATTCCCTTGTCTCCCGGCTCCTTTATTCCATGTCTCATAAGGTGTACCGTAGTTATATGCTTATGGACTCGGCCTATGAGATCTGGACTCGGGCACGTGAGACTTACTCTCAGATCGACAATTTCTCTCAGATTTATGAGCTGTCACATCGTATGCTGGAGTTACGTCAGCGATCCATGACAATGTCTACTTCTCTGAGTTCGAGCTTATCTCTCAGGAATTGAATTATTTTGAACAGTTTACTCCCGTCTGTACTGTCGATGCAGTCCTATTGCAGAAAAGGGCAAAATATTTCAGGTACATGTTTTTCTGATGGGTTTAAACATGGACATGGATGTGGTTCAGACTAATATTCTACACCGATCTCCCCTTCCATCTCTTACAGAGGCCTTTAGCGTGGTTCTTGGCAATGAAGACCGTCAGAGGTCCCTCAGCACGACTGCTCCTCCTCCTGATCGCTCTGCCTTTACTAGTGTAGGTCGAGGTGGTTCCAACCATACCAACACAGTCCCTACTTGTGATTACTGTGGTCGCAACAGTCGTGGTCAGGGACGTGGGCCAGCACGGGTGGGGGGGGGGGGGGGGGGGGGGGGGCGACAAAGTGGTTCTCGTCGTCATGATGCTGCTTATTCCACTGAGGTTCATGATGACCATCATGGTCAGCCCCCGGGACATTTTACCGCTTCTGAATTGGATGCTCTCCGTCACCTCTTACACTCCCAGTCCGACACTATCTCGGGTACTTCTACTTCCTTTGCTACTGCTGCTATACCCAGTGCTAATGCTGCTGCGACACCTCCGTTTGAGTGGATCATTGACTCGGGAGCTACCGATCACATGATCGACTCAATTTTTTCTTCCTACACTCCTTTGTCTGGCAAGGACAAGGTTATCTACGCAAACAACATCTTGCCCCCTATTACGGGCAAAGGCAACAATTCATGTTCCTCCTCATTTTCCCTTTCTTCGGTCCTGCATGTTACTTCTTTTTCTCGCAGTCTTCTTTTAAATAGCAATATCACTTGATCTCTTAAATATTCTGTAACATTCTTTCCTGATTCTTGTGTTTTTCAGGAACTGGGTACGAAGTGGATCATCGACAGTGGTAGGAATTTCGGTGGCATGTACTTCTGTATTCTACTACATCATCCCTTGCCCTCTTTTCTTCCGCTATTACTGCTGCTGATGCTCGACGCTGACATTTGCGTCTTGGACATCCTTCTCCTATCTACCTTCAGAAATTATTTCCTACTTTATTGCCGTTTATTAAAACTTTAAATTGTGATGCTTGTGAAAGATATAAACATGTTCGACATTCATCGTCACATTAATCTTCTCCTAGTACTACTCCTTTTGGTGTTATACATTTTGATGTTTGGGGGTCTTCCCCTATTTATCTTTAATTAGTTATCGTTGGTTTGCCACCTTTATCGATTATTTTTCCCTCACTACTTGGGTTTACCTCTTAAAGAAAAAAATGAAGTGTTTCCCGTATTTCAAACCTTCTATAAAATGATGCAAACTCAGTTCAATGGTAATATTCGTGTTTTTCGTAGTGATAATGTGAGAGAATACGATGATCGTGGAACGTTTGACTCATATCTCACAAGTCATGGAATTATTCACCAAACCACATGCGTTTACACTTTACACCTCCATCCAAAATGATGTTGCCGAACGAAAAAACCTACATCTTCTTGATGTTGCCCGGTGCCTTCTCACCACCATGCACCTCCCGAAATCATATTGGGGTGATGCCATCCTAATTGCTACTCATCTTATCAATCGGCTTCCTTCACGGGTTCTAGACTATGTTACTGCTCTTGCCCGCCTCTCCTCTACTTCTGTTGTTCATTCCTCTCATCTTCCACCCCACGTTTTTGGTTGTGTATGTTTTGTTCACGTACATCAGCTTAATCGTGACAAGCTTGACCCTCGGGCTCTCCGTTGTGTATTTATTGGATATTTTGCCATTACAAAAGGGTATCAGTGTTATCACCTTCCTTCCAAACATGTTTTCTGTACCATAAACATGACTTTCCGCATGGAGGAATCTTATTACTTGGACTCGACTCACTCCACTCGTCAGGGGGAGAATGATGTCATGGATTCTAATTCTACGATTCCTCTCTCTCTGATTCCTCCTACACCTACCATGTCTTCCACCATAGCTACTCTTCCTACACCTCCTTTATCCCCTTTGACACCTACGTCGTTTTCTCATATATATACCATCGTCCGTCTCTCATCTCCCCTTTTCCTCATATATACCATCGTCCGTCTCTCATCTCCCCTTTTCCTCATATATACCATCGTCATCAAACAGGTAAACAACCCTCAGTTGTTCCATCGATGCCGGTGCTTCCTTTGGACTTGGATTCTAATACTAATTTGCATGTTCCTCTTGATGTGCTAAGAGGTAAGGTTGTGTGTATGGAACACCCCATCTCTAATCATGCTGCTTATGATCATCTTTCCTAGTTTTATCAGGGATTTATATCTTCCTTGCCTGTGACTACTATTCCTAAGACGTGGCAGGAGCCGGTTTGCATCCCAGCATGGACTCAAGCAATGAAGGAGGAAATGTCTGCCTCTGAAAAGAATCACACATGAGATGTCTCTCACCTTTTTCCTGACAAGAAAGCCATTGGTTCAATGTGGGTTTTCTTTATTAAGCAAAACCAGGATGGTAAAGTGGAGCGATATAAAACCCGTCTTGTGGCTCGTGGATATACCCAGACTTAGGGAGTCGACTACCCGGAGACCTTTGCCTCTGTAGAAAAGATGGACTCTGTTCATATTCTTCTATCTTGTGTTGTGTGCTTGGGCTGAGATCTACACCAACTGGATGTTAAGAATGCCTTTCTGCACGGAGATCTTGATGAAAAGGTGTACATGACATTTCCCCCGGGTTTTGTGAAGAAGGGACAAGACAAACTTGTCTGTTAAAAAGTTTTTGTATGGACTGAAGCAGTCTCCCAGGGCTTGGTTTGTCAGGTTTCTCAAGGCCATGATCAAGTTTGGCTACAAGCAGGGACAGTCAGATCATACTTTGTTTGTCAGGAAAATGAGGGAAAAATTGTGGTTCTTATTGTCTACGTTGATGACATTGTGATTACCGGAGATGTCTCAGATGAAATCTCAAATCTAAAGGCCCTTTTGTCTGTTGAGTTTGAAGTAAAGGATTTAAGGAGATTACATTACTTCCTAGGAATTGAAGTGACCCTTTCTGATCAGGGTATCTTCATCTCTCACCGCAAGTATGTTTTAGATCTGTTAAAAGAAACTGGGATGCTGAGTTGTCCCTGCTAACACCCCTATGAAGGAGAACCATACGATCGATGAAGACAATGATGACGAACGCACGGATGCTTCGAGTTATCAGAGATTGGTCGGGAGGCTTCTATACCTCTCTCATACTCGTCCCGACATCACATATGCGGTAGGAATCTTTAGTAGATATATTCATGCCCCCAGGATTAGACATCAAGATGCTGCCTACCGCGTACTACAGTACTTAAAGAAGGCTCCCAGTCGTGGGCTTATGTTTTCAAAGAATAACCATTTAAGGATTGAAGTTTTTACTGACGCGGATTGGGCCGAAAGCCGTGATGACAGGAAATGTACATCGGTGTATTGTACCTTTGTTGGTGGAAATTTGGTCACGTGGCGTAGCAAGAAGCAAAATGTTGTGGCCAAATCTAGTGCTGAAGCCAAGTATCGCTCAAGGTCTCTATGAAGGATTATGGCTGCACATCTTATTGCAAGACCTGGGCCTTCAGGAGAATGTTCCCATCTCGCTGTTCTGTGAAAACAAAGCTGCCATCAGCATAACTCACAATCCCGTTCAACATGACAGAACTAAGCATATTGAGGTTGATCGTCATTTTATCAAAGACCATCTGGAAAAAGGGAGCTTGAGGTGCGATGTTTTTATTGCTGATATCCATAAACTCGGAATGACAGATATCTCCCGTCCAACTTGAAGGGGAGACGGAAGAAACACGAACCTCTGCGGCTAAGGACATCAGCTACAACGTTCGCCTTTCCTGGGTGGTACTGAATGTCTACGTCGTAGTCTGATAGAAACTCTAACCATCTGCGCTGCCTCAAATTGAGCTCCCGCTGATCAAAAATATACCTGAGGCTCTTCTGATTAGTGAAGATCTCACAACGCACTCCATTGCGATAGTGCCTCCAAATCTTCAGAGCATATAGATGACTGTTGCAAGCTCCAAGTCATGCACTGGATAGTTTCTCTCATGAACCTTTAACTGTCTCGAGGCATAGACTACGACCTTTCCATGCTGCATGAGAACACAACCCAAACACTGACCTGACGTATCGCTATAAATCTGAAACCCGTCAGGCCCTGAAGCTAAACTCAAGATCGGTGCGGTCATCAGCCTGCCCTTCAAGTCCTCAAAAGCCAACTCGCACTCAACTGTCCAATCCAAGCCCTTACCCTTCTTGGTGAGGGAAGTCAGTCGTAAGACTATCTTTGAAAAATCTCTGATGAATCTCCTGTAGTAACCAGCTAGACCCAAAAAGCTGCGAACCTTTGAAACTGTCGTTGACCTTGGCCAATTCTTAATGACCTCTATCTTCTTCGGATCGACACTAACCCCTTGCTGACTGATGACGTGGCCTAAGAATGCAATCTCTGAAAGCCAGAACTCACATTTAGAAAACTTGGCATACAACCGATTCTTCCTGAGGGTGCTCAATACAATCCTGAGGTGTGCGACATGATCTGCTGCACTCCTTGAGAACACCAAGATATCATTGATAAAAACGATAACAAAACGATCCAAGTACTCCCGAAATACCCTGTTCATCAGGTCCATAAACACTGAAGGAGCATTGGTTAGCCCAAACGACAAGAACACGAACTCGAAGTGTCCATACCTTGTACTGAAAGCTGTCTTCTGAACATCCACGTCCCGAATCTTTAACTGATGGTAGCCCAACCTCAAATCTAACTTGGAAAAGGTGCATGAGCCCACCAACTGGTCGAACAAATCATCAATCCTGGGAATCGGGTATTTGTTCTTTACTGTCAGTTTGTTCAACTCACGGTAGTCTATGCACAGTCTCAGACTACCATCCTTCTTCTTCACGAATAGTACTGGAGCACTGCAAGGTGAAGTACTGGGATGTATAAAGCCCAAATCAAGCAACTTCTGCAACTGGCTCTTCAACTCCGCTAGTTCCCTTGGAGCCATTCGGTAGGGAGATTTGGCTACCGGTGTAGCCCCGGGCTGCAAATTTATCGTGAACTCAATCTCTCTATCTGGAGGGGCACCGGGGAGCTCTTCCTTGAAAACATCGGGGAAATCCTACATTACTGATACCTCTGATAAGTCAGCCTTAGCCTCCACGTTTATCAGTACTACGAAGGTTTCACAACCCTTACTGATGCATCTTCTAGCTTGGACTGCGAAGATGATCATCTTCACTACTCCCTTCAAGCCTTGAAAAGAAAATGCAGTCTGGTTAGGGCCCTCAAACTGTATCTGCTTCACCCTACAATCAATCCTGGCGTTGACTGCCGAAAGCCAGTCCATTCCAAAGATTAGGTCGAATCCTGCAATAGGTAGCTGCAAAGCTTCCACGATAATCTCGGTGTCACCAAACTGCACTGGTACCCTGCACTTATCTCTGGTCTGCAGAAAAGATCCATTCGGCATCATGACTTCCAGTGGTACTGTCTCAGGAAAGACTTCTAAATTCAGCTTACGCATTAGAGATTCTGCGATAAACCAGTGCGAGGCGCCCATATCAAACATAATCGTGGAGGGTAAATTACGAATCAAAAGGATGCCTACATGAATGATTTACAAATATAAAAAGAGTCACTACGGATGATTAAATAAACTTGTTAAGCAAGGTAAACACTTACCTGTCACTACATCCTCCTGATCCTTTGGCTCCTGCTGACCAAGTCATACGCTCTGGGCTGCACTAAAACTCGATCCTGCTGTGGTCTCCCGTCAGTAATCATCAAAGCTTTTCTCTTGTCTACTCTGCTATAGCCACCAACCTCGTACTTCAACTGCAGGAACAAATTACATTTGTCATCTACGGTAACTTCATAAATGTAATGAATACAACTAGGTTTTAATTACCTGATTCGTACTAACTTCGTGACAGCAGCGAGCTATGTGTCCAGGTTGTCGGCACTTGTAACACACGCCTGCGCTGGCCAAACACTCTCCTAGATGACGACGCTGACACTTGGGACAAGGGGGTTAGTCCTTGCTCCTGTTTCTTTGCATCAGGCTTCAGCTTCTTGTTCCAGTTTTTCCCTTGGTCATTTCTGCTCTGCTGCGACTGATGCGAATCCTGAGATCGCTTTGTACGGAAACTACTTTGCCTCTGAACTTTCTGCTGATCCGCCTCCAGCCTGCAAGCCGTATCCACTAAGCTCCTGTAGTCAGCATTGACCATGGTCATCAGCGGCTGTCTCAACGTGTCACGCAAACCATCCACAAAACGACTGCACTTCTCAGCCTGATCTCCCTGCATCACGCCCGCATATCGAGCCAGATGGGTAAGCTCTCGCTCGTACTCAACAACAATCCTGTCCCCCTGAAAAAGCCTAAGGTATTTCTCCTGGAGACCTCGTCGCGCGGAAGGAGACACGAACCAACTTGCAAGGGCTCTAGAAAATTCGCCCCACGTAAATATGTCTGATGTACGACCTGACCAAAAACATGGTCATATTATTTAAAAAGAACGTATCACTTCACAAAAAAAGAGGAAATTTCATGACCATTTACCTGCGGGGTCATCTGCCTGGTACTTGTCCCACCAGACCTTTGCTTCACCTCGAATGAGGAAAACTGCCAGAGGAACTTTCTTGTTCTCTGGGCACTCCAAAACGTCCAACAGGTCTCTGGTGTTTGCTATCCAATCATCTGTGTCCATCGGGGTTTCATCCCCACTGTAGTTCGAGGGTTGAAGCTCTCTAAAGTTCCTCAAATAGCGTTGCAGGGTCATCTCCACAGGTGCTGGGGTAGGAGCTGGTGCAGGGGCTGGTACTTGTACTGGAGCTGGAAACCCTGCGGCCAGTCCTCTCTGAAACTCCATCAAGGCAACAGTAACCGCCTTGGCAATCTGAGATGCTATAAGTGCCCTCTGAAGCTGCTGGAACTGGTGGTACCTGTGGCACGACAGCATCTCCCATAGTCACGTTAGGAACAGAGTCTTGACGTGAAAATTCACCCGGTTTGCTGACTCGTGGTGCCTGATAGAACATATAAAAGAAATATAATTATCTATCATGCATCTGAGAAATCTGGCTTAGCAATTTATTTCGTACTCTTGCGAAAACTAGGGCTTAAACGCAACTTAAATACTCTACTAACAAGAGTTTACTCTTACACATTCCTATTGCTCTGTGAATCTTTTTTGGGTCCAGGGATCCTAAACCTCCCTCCGATACCAATTTGTAACACCTCTTCCCAGTTTTACAATAATCAGCCATCCGGCCGGGTCAGCGATATAAAGAGAACTAGGAAACAATATCAAAACTAGTACACAACGGGTATAAAGTAGAAGCTACTAAAAATTTAAAAACTTACAACGGAAGCTAAGAAAGTAACCTAAGGGTAACCACGTACCTGATATCTGGATTCACAGAGCCACTAAACATGAAAAAAGTAAAATAACTGAAATTCTAAAATAATATAATAAGTCTGATACATGACATATAAAACATTAACAAGGTACATTGTCCACAAATTCAAATATATGCTGAATTAGAGGAAACTAAAAGTGGAAGCTACTACAAACTGTCTCCACAAAACGCTCATCCTAGGCGTAGTTTCCCAGCTGGGTCACCTGTAAAAACATTGCATACGAGGGGTCAGAGTAAGGAAAAATAACTCCTCCTAGTGACACTAAAAACTTTTTCTTAAATGATGAATGCATGCCTTTTGAAAAATGGTTTTATTCATTAAAATCTTTATGCTATGATATGTATGCTCTTAATATGCTCCCTGGTCAACAGAGCTACTCGTTCTACGCTCATGAGCTTTCATTATATTTACCCAAGTCCCGACGTTCACTAACTAGTATACTGTCTCACGTCAGGTTTATACTTGAGTTCTAAGAGGTTTCTAGCCGGTACATCTACTTGAAAGGCTATAGGCAGAGTAGCTCCTAACGCGCATCTGAAACTGACGACCCGAGACCATCTGACGAACTCAATTGTTCTAGTGTCGCGCGGACACGGTCTCAAATCTGCTAACTGTCTTAAAGGGAAGTCAACTCCCAAGACTGTACTGCTCATAGGGTACCATATGCCTTATGAGAAAGGTAATGCGCCTCTACCTAGCACAAACAGATTTATGTGTGCTTATCAACCTTTTTGGTTCGATGCTACTCTGCTTGTGACATCTCTTTTAGTGTACTACTGAGCGACCCCTTGACTTTCTCGTGGTCGACTAGAAGGGACATTCACGCCCTTGGTTGGACAAATTCTAAGCTTACGTACACGGGTAAAGGTTTCGTACCTAACATTACTATTCATGATCTGACTACTTTGGTCTTGGAGAAGGGTGTCATCCTACACATTTTCCGCGACCGTTTTCCTACCACCACACCTTTTTATGCATGATCATAATATTTGTACAAAGCCTACACATGCGTATACAAAATACTTTTTTTGGTATGTCTAACTAACAGGAATTCGGCTTTCTTACCGTGGTGGTGCGGCGCTCGTACACTCTGCGCGGCGACATTTTCTCTTCCGAAGGAAAATCTGACTACTGCGGACTATCGAAGCCTTGACTCGAGGCCACCAAAAATCCTGCAAACCAAGCAACACCTAAATATCGCATTTTCCCCTTAGGGTTAACGTTGAAAAAATTTCAAAATGCTAGGGTAGTCCTAAATTAATGGCTAACATAGCGTATTACCTTTACGTGAGAGTGATTGATGCTCTCAAAGCGCCCAACTCCAATTTCGCGGTGGATTCCGTACTCCAAAACCTAATTAGGGAAAGAGGAAGAAAAACCTAGTTCAGATTTACTTTCAAATCGAAGGATTTGCATGAAAGAATGGAGAAAAGAGAGAAATAAAACTTACCGGAACCAAAACGTTCAACTTCCACCGGTTAGGGTTGAAGTCGGTTCTTCCACGACCAAGGAAGGAAAATGAAAACCCACCGGCGCCCGTAGAGGAAGGAGGAGAGGTCGGTGAGTGGTTTAAAACTGCTATTGGCACCCCAAACTGTGATATTTCACATTACCTCCTATCCAACATAAAACTTTGTCGCACCTCGTCAATAAATTAAAATGCGTCTCACTAAATATAATTAACATAATTCACAAATTAATAAATGCGACCTTTTGACCACACTAATATCGTAACTCGACGACCCGCTGCCTCGATCAAAATTCGTCGCGACTTGACCCTACAATTAAAATAATTTCGCATCAGATAACGGATGTTACAGATAAATTGACGCAGTAATGACAAATCGCCTTCTAGCAAGCAAGGCTTCCCCTCTCGGAGCAAGCGCATGGTCATGCTGTCCCAATTCACGCTGACGTCACCAAGTGGCGTAGGAGCCGATAGCAAAGACCTTCCGGTCCGACGATCTTCCCGATCAAGAAGGATGGGAGGCGGCGGGAGCCTTCCGGCTCGATGCTTCTTCTCACACGGGAAGAGGGAGGCGATAGTTTAGGGTTTCAATCAAGCTTCATTCATCAATAATCCAAAATAAAACATAATACCCCTCCTCTTATATCATGAGGAGGGCTAGTAGCACACCAACACATAAAAGTCTAATAAGGCAAACGGCTAACGACACACCGAATAAAATAACAGAAATAAGATAACAAAAATTAAATAGACTGCGGCCTCCATAGCGGGTCGATTTTATCCAGCCACATGACTCCAAGCTTGCCGGGGTCTCCATCCGCCGAGTGACCGACCGTCGGGTTCGCCGAGTGGCCGTGTCCTTCATCATTCGCCTCGCCTTGAGAGGCACTCGCCTCCGAGTGTGCGGGATAAAGCGGCACATCCGGGTAGTAGGGGAACAAATCACTCACATTAAACGTCTTGGAGATAGTGAATTCCGGCGTTGTCGTTGATCTTGTGTGTGATAGGGAACGAACCAAATTTCTTCGGCATGAGCTTGTGATGACGTCCCGCGGGAAACCGCTCCTTGCGGTGGAAAACCATAACCAAATCACCCACTTCAAAGAGCTTCTCGCGACAGTGCTTGTCAGCCGCGGCCCTGTACTTTGCATTGGACTCGAGCAGTTTGCGTCGAGTGCAGTCTGGACGTCGCGGGCGTCTTCCGCCATTTACGCCGCCGAAGCGGGTGCCGTGGGTAGGCGGGCCAGGTCGAGAGCGTGGCGTGGAGCTTTAGTATACACAATGGAGAAGGGGGTGCGATCGGTGGAGCTGTGCACCGCATTGTTGTAGGCGAATTACGCTTGAGCTAGCTCATGATCTCATTGCTTCGGGCGATCCCGACATATGCAACGAACATGGTTGCCCAATGTCTTGTTCACGATCTCGGTTTGGCCGTCCGTTTGAGGGTGGACAGAGCTACTGAACTTGAGGGAGGTGTCAAACATCTTCCACAACATTTGTCAAAAGTGGCTGAGAAACTTGGGATCACGGTCGGAAGTGATAGAGGTCGGAACGCCATGCAAACAGACTATCTCCCGGAAAAAGAGCCGTGCAATATGAGAGGCGTCAAACGTCTTGCGGTAAGGGAGAAAATGCGCCATCTTGGAGAAACGATCCACCACGACGAACACCGAATCCACCCCGCGTTGAGTGCGCGACAGTGCCAAAATGAAGTCCATGGATAATTCTTCCCAAATGCCGGTGGGAACCGGGAGCGGTGTATAAAGCCAGTGTTCTGTGCTTGGCCCTTGTATTGCTGGCACACGAAACACTTCCGAACAAAATTGTCGACGTCCTTTGTCAACTGTGGCCAAAAATAGCGCTCCTGCAAACTGACAAGTGTCTTGTCCCGACCTGTCCACTCAAACTGCCCCCGTGCAAATCACGAATAAGCTTCTCCCGTAGGGAGCTGCGGGGAATGCACAAGCGATTGTCTTTTAACATGAACCCATCAAATATGAGAAAACCGTTATGCGAACCGCCTAACAAACAGGCACGCCGCACCTCCATGAAGTCGACGCCGTCGGCATACGCATCAGCGAGAGTGTCAAAGCCGATGATGTTCTGGTACATGGTTGCCAATAAGCAATTGCGCCGATTAAGCGCGTCGACGACCACATTTCGAGTCCCGGGCTTGTGATGCATGATGTAGGGAAATCTCTGGAGGTAAGTGGTCCAACGTAGGTGCATGCCATCCATATGTTTGTGACTTTTAATGTATTTGAGAGCCTGGTGGTCGGTGAATAGGATGAATTCTTTGTGAAGAAGATAGTGCTCCCAATGCTTGAGGGCCCGAACGATGACATAGAATTCCTGATCATAAGCGGCTCACTTCCGCCTAACATCACACAACTTCTCGCTGATGAAAGAGACCGGTCGTTTGTCCTGGGAGAGGACAACGCCAATACCGACGCCGCTGGCATCGCAATGCACCTCGAAGAGCTTGTCGAAACTGGGTAGAGCCAACACCGGCGTGGAACTGAGCTTCCGCTTAATAACATCAAAGGCTTGGACGACTTCCTCGCTCCACTGGAGCCGCCCCTTTTTGAGACAATCAATCATCGGCGCCGTGATGGTACTAAAGTCACGGATGAACCTGCGGTAAAACGTTGTCAAGCCGTGGAACGACCGCAACTCCGAGAGAGTGGTAAGAGTCGTCCATTCACGGATCGCTTGAATCTTCTCCTCATCCACTTGGATCCCCTCCGCGCCAACAATGAAACCCAAAAGTTCAGCCGCAGGGCGAGGAAAGTGCACTTCTTGAGATGAATAAAGAGCTCGTTGTCCTCCAGCACCTGCAACACCGCCCATAGGTGGGATAGGTGGGCCGCCCGACTCTTGTTGAAAACTAGGATGTCGTCAAAGTAAACCACAACAGACTTCCCCAGGAATGGGCGGAGCACCTGTGTCATGAGACACACAAAAGTACTTGGTGCGTTAGATAATCCAAAAGGCATTACCTTCCACTCGAAAAGGCCGTTCGGGGTTTTGAAAGCCGTTTTCCACTCATCACCCGGCTTGATGCGAATTTGATGGTAGCCGCTGCGTAGGTCTATTTTGGAAAAGAACTGTGATCCATCTAGCATGTCCAACATGTCATCAAGGTGTGAGATAGGAAAAGAGTATTTGATGGTGACGCGGTTGATGGCGTGGCTGTCCACACACATTCGCCACGAACCGTCCTTCTTGGGAACCAAAATCACCGGGACCCCGCAAGGACTAAGCCTCTCCGAGATAAAACCCTTCCTCAACAGCTCCTCGATCTTCTCGCGCAAGATATCATGTTCCCGAGGGTTCATGCGGTAGTGGGGCAAGTTCGCGAGGCTAGCCCCCGGTATGAGGTCAATTTGGTGCTGAATATCCCGAAGAGGGGGAGGGTGACCAGGCAAGTCCTCCGTGGTGATGACGCGAAAGTCGTGCAGTAGTTCCCGCACATCCTGGGCGACGACTTCCGCCTTTTGCTCTCCCGTGGCGTAGATCTCGTAAGAAAGGAGGGCCACCACCTTCTTTGCTTTTGCAATGTCTTGTTCGAATAGAGTTGCGTCGTCGTGCATTACTAACAGGCTACGCCCCTTATCCGAAGGCGGGCTTGTTTCCGATTTGGTGCCGACCCGTGCAACAATCTGAATTTTCTTGCCGGCCCAAGTGAAGGAATAGACGTTCTCGCGGCCCTTGTAGGAGACATCCGTGTCATATTGCCATGGTCAGCCCAAGAGTAGGTGGCTTGTGTCCATCTCCATGACGTCGCACCAAACGTCGACGCGGTAGTGTTTCCCAATGGCGATCAGGACATTAGAGCGGTGCGTGACCCGAACTGAGGGACCTCGCTGGATCCACCCAATGGAGTAGGGTTGCGGGCGTGGTTCGGTTGGTAGTTGCAAGTAGGAGACTAGGCGTGATGCGATGAAGTTCTCGCAGCTGCTGTTGTCGATCAAGACGTCACAGATTTTCCCCTTGACGTTACAGTAGCTTCAGAAGACGTTGCTGCGTTGAACGTGTTCTTCAAGGCGCGGGGTGAGCAGTAGGCGGTGAACCACGCAAGCGGCAAATTCACCCTCGTCGTCATACCCGTCGATGACTTCGTCGGCCTCCCACATGTCGTCTGCGTCGTTCTCGTCCTGTGTGACCGCATGGACGGGCTGGCGAAGCAGCGGACAACGGAAGGCGAAATGGTCCGGTTGTTGGTATTTAAAACAGTTGCCTGATGGGACACGATCGGGCGTCTGACCCTTTGGTGCGGAAGCGGAGGCCGGCACCCGGTCTGAAACATCCTTGAGCGTAGAATCTCGGGAGGTGGATCCCTCCGCGTCAGTCCACGAACGTCGGGAGGACGCGCGGCTCGGAGGTTCGCCACTTTCTCCATCTGCTCGGCCTTGAGAGCCATGTTAAAGGCCTCTTCAATGGTGCGCAGAACATGCAGACCAATCTTCTCACGTAAGGTCGGGCGTAGCCCATGAAGAAATCGCGTGACGCGTTGTCCATCCGTCTCGGTTAGGCCGTTGCGGTCGGCGAGGCGGCTTATCTCCGCGAGGTACTCTGTCACCGTGCGAGTGCCTTGAGAGCAACTCTGATAATACTAAAACAAATGCTGGTCGTAGTCCGGCGGAAGGAACCTATTCCGCAACAATTTCTTCATCTTTGGCCAAGTGTGCTCGACGGCCTTGCCTTACCGATTGCGGTTGAGTTGAAGTTGATCCCACCAAACGGTGGCGCCAGGGCGGTCGGCGACCATTTTCACTTGGCGATGTTCGTCGATTTCGACCATTTCGAAGAAGCGCTCCACCTCCGAGAGCCAATCAAGGAACTCTTCAATATCCAGATTGCCGTGGAAGTGGGGAATGTCGACCTGGGAAGATGCGGTGGAGGCGCGGCGCGGCCGGGGGGGCGGGGGTGCTTCCAATTGAGGTGGATGGTAGGCCGCTGCAGGGCGGTTGATCGGGTGCGATGGAAGCACGGTAGGTGGCCTACCCGTTTCCATGTGCCTAGCCTGGAAATCCGCTTCGACCAAGCGGCCAAGATCCATGGACTCAACAATCGACGACAGGTGGTGGGCGCGGATTCTAGACCGAATGTGTGGAAGAAACCCACACATGAAGAAGCTGAGATAGTGGTTCGGCGGAAGGCTCGACACAGGCAAAGCTAGGGCAATGAACTCACAATGTAATCGTCATGCGATCCTGTTTGGCGGGCGCCGGAAAGGCGCTCACCGAGGAGCCCGCGTAATGAATGTCGTAATGGCGAATGAGCTCCTGCGGGAGATCAGACCAAGACATGGTCGGTTTGGATTGTCGTAAACAATGCACCCATTGGAGAGCGGAGCCCTCCATGTCGATAAAAGTCGTACTGACCTTCTGTGGTTCCGAGATCTGCTGGACATCAAAGAACTGTTCGACTCGGGCAATCCATCCCATGTGATCGGTGCCATTGAAGGAGAGAACATCAAAGGAACAAGGTCTCAGAGAGAAGTCCGCGGTTGTAGCCGGGCCCTTTTACTAGTCCAGAGGGGCACCGAGGAGAAACAACGAGTACGCATTGGAAGTCACGGATATGCTGGCGCAGCCGGCCATGATGGTATCGAGTTTCGCATCCCTGCGCAAATGAGGGCTTGGAGGGGCGTTGAAGAGAGACAGCGTCTGCGTTGGATGTCGCGGACATACTGTGGCGGCTGTCTATGATGGTATCGAGATTCGCATCCATGCACAACATGAGATCCTGGAGGGGCGCTGAGGAGAGACGGCGAGTCGCGTTGGAAGTCGCTGACGTACTGGGGAGGCCGTCCATAATTGTATCGAGTTTCACATCCATGCGCAACATGTGGGCCTGGAGGGATGCAATGACGTCATCATGACCCTCAAGGCGACAAAGGATGGTTGGATCTGTCGAAGGGACAGGTGCCGGGGCGTTAGGATGGGTCATCGAGCGTTTCGCGATGGCATGCACTCAACAAGGAGCAGCAAAAGGTGCTGGATGGCGGACAAAAACACTGAAGACAACGACGATCTAAGAGGCCAGAAAAAGAATGTAGAACTGGACGAGGAGATCGATTGGCTGGACGAGGAGGCTGATCGGCTGGATAGGGTGGTCGATCTGCAGATCGGGTGAAGAGGACGATTCGACGGGAGATCGCTGGTCGAATGATGGCTCTGGACAGGTGGACAGGTCGGCGAGCGGGGAACGCATGTGATGCTCGACGAGAAACAGGAACAACGTGGACGGTACTGCTTGACGAGAACATGAACAGTGGAGATGGGTACCCCAGACGCGAATTGGAGTGGCGGATGGTAACTTTGGGCGATGGAAACCGCGGCTTGAAGGTGGCTAGGTCGGACAAAATTGTTAGGCGGGGGAAAAGAGAAGGGGAGGGAGTGAAGAGGAGAAATTAGGAGAGATAAATGAGAGAAATTCCAAGAGTTTTCATTCCAAAATTCAGATACCCAAAATACAATCGCTATCGGATTATATAGGTGCCGTGCTCAAGTACATATAAGAGATACAAGAATGTAGCCCAATACGTTCGGCTAAGCCGACACATTATTGGCACGATGTTCGCGACGTTGATACACTCGCCACAAAGGCGGATGCCCTTCGCCTTCTTCCGCCTCGTCGGTGTCCGTAACACCGACACTAAAAAAATGTAAAAAGGAGGTCTTAGTCAAACTTGAGACTTCACTCTCTTTTTAACACTTACAATATTCATTTACTATCAAACATTGTGGCATACAACTGATTGCGCCAAACCAGCATATATTTTTTAAATATATTTTGAATAACTCAAAAATGTTTTGAATCAACTGAAAGTCTAAGCGGACTAAAAAAGGATTTTTAGGTAGGGATGAAACTCAAAACTCACCCCATGAACTGAAGCCAAGTGAAATTTTGAGCTATTTGAGTTTCAATTGTCAAACCGCCCTAAATGGAACCTTATTTGAACTGAGCTGCCTGCTTGACATTCACTAGAGATATCAATTTGGTTCTCTTAGACCAACTTATTCTGCATATATGCATCTGAAAGTGTTGGTATTGTAACTAACTCCTAATTTATTCATTTTTGGATTGCAGAAATCTAGGTTAACAACTTTTGTTGACCGATTGCCCCCGGCTTGGGATGACGAGCAGCCACACAAGGAGGTCCATTCAGCTGGGAAGCAAAAGTTGATTGATGACCCCAGGACATCTGCCGTACTTCAATTGGTTCAGACTGCAGGTCATGGAATTGATTATGATGTTGACCCTGCAGATGTTGATACATTTTTGAATTTCATTAGAGACAGGATTCCTGATGTCAGGAACCTTCAATTACCTAAGGTGTCACATGACACTGATGGAGATTCTTCCTTTTTTCTGGGCCTGGTCGAAGATAAACTTTTTCATGCTATTATAGAGGATACATATGAAACCCAATCTTATTTAACTTCCTCTACAGTAGATTCAGATATGAACAAGGATTCGGGCTCTGTGCTGCGGGAATATGTTACTTGTCTAACAAGAAGGTCTTCTAAGCAACAAAACTCCTCCTTTTATGATCTTTTGCATCTTGGGAATCCCTCTTCAAAATCTAAGGGCACAATTATCAGAGTGAGTAGATTTGGTCCAAAGGATTGTGATGGAATCCACATTTCTTCTTGTGGGCACGCTGTGCATCAGGAGTGTCATGAAAGATATTTAGCATCATTAAAACAACGGTATTTAAATTTTACCATGGATTTCATATTTTATCAAACACAATCTTTTGTAGCTACTTTTTTAATCAAGACTCCATGTGAGAATTAGCTCATCAAGAGCATATGGTGAGCCAGATATCAAATTAATTTTTTTGGCCCTATGTGAGACTTAGCAATTGCATCAAAAAACATTTTCGAACAATGTTTACTCAATTTTTTGGGGTATTGACGAGAACATATAATATTCACGAGACATTTTATTCATTGATCCCCACACATATGATGGAGAATTTTGATTGAACATTGCTGATATATGAATAACTGCATCACTATTCCAATTTATGTGGTGGAAGGGGTATATTAATGTATCCTGCTACCTTCCATTTGAATCCACGGGTTTTTTTATTTCTGCTGCTTAGACATTATATTAACTTGTTAACCTTGAAATGAAGATGGATAATTTTTTAAGGACGTTAATAGCAAATCACATTTCGCTATTAGCAAATCATGGTTATTAGCAAACCATCTATTTTGAAAATAACTATTAGCAAACATTTTTGTTATTAGCAAACCATCCCAAAAAAATTTTATAAAAAAATTGTAGCTTTGTTGACGTGATTTCAAACATTGTTAAGCGAGATTGTTCAAAAAATATATTGTTTACGATCTATTCTTTCTTTGCATTGCCCAAAAACAAAAGAAAAAATGCTTCTAACAGCAATTTCCATTCAGTGACTGCAAGGAGAGCACAAAGTGGCTGAAGCAGCAACTAGCAGCAATTTCCATTCATTTCCATCCAGAACAAGGCTTTAGGCTCTCAGTTTGTATGATATGATGTATGTTACAGGGCCTCAGAGGTGTATTCCAGTGCCTGAAGGAGTTTCCAATTTCTAAAATGAAATGGGGGAGACGCACCAGGCTGAATACGTGAATGTAGTTTTTGTTCAAATGGAAGAAAGACAGAGATTGCACTTGAATACCTGAGCGTGCACCTCACTAGCGTGGATTGAGGTAGACGGCTTCGTCCTCGAAGGAGAACCCTAGTTCTCAGGAGCCAGCGTCGCCGTCACTGGGAGCCCCCGTCGCCGTCAATGGGAACCACTATCATCGTCACCGGGAGCTGGCGTCTGCAAGGTATAGGAAAGGTAGTGGAAGACCGGAAACGCGTGAAAAAAAACTAGGGAACGGCTGTGTTATCGCGAAGGAGCTAGCCGGGAGAAAACCATGGAGACTTCGGTTTAGGCGGAAAGAGGGGAAATAGGGTTTGCTAATAGAGCATTTTTTAGATTGAGAAAAAGGAGTTCATATTGGTGAACCTGGTTTGTTTTGGTTTGCTAATAGCGAAACTTGGTTTGTTAATAGCGAAACTTGCTTTGCTAATAGCGAAACTTGGTTTGCTATCAACAACGTCCTTTTTAAATGGTACATAATTGGAAAAAAATTGGGATGAGTTTATATTAATGGGAACGAACTTGGGATGAGTTTATATTGGGGGGGGGGGAACAAATTTAGGATGGTTTTATGCTAACAAAACAAATTATTGAGTGGCATTCGCCAAATGATGAGGTTGAATCGTGAATTGAGGATTATTTTTAGTGACAAAAACTACTTGGTAGGTCTTTGGTGAGTATAATTCCCCAAATTGGTAAGTCACGCACTTACTTTTTGAAAAGGCCATCCGCTTGTGGTTCACACTTCTTTGACAGATTGGTTTTGACCGTCCAATCTTTGATGCTCCAATTGAACTGTTGGAGTATAGATTCGGTAAGGTTATACAATCCCATTTTCCATCTTTCCTTGACCTAGTTCTCTTCTCTTCCTGAATTTTATCATTTTTCTGATTTGGATGCCCTTTCCTCTTACTAAGCCACAAAATTTCTGTGTTTTGGAATCCAAATCTCCTTACATCATCCTATGCGACATGGACGATATGAGGTCTCTCAATCAGATCCCTGTAGAGTTCTCGCTATATTTCCATGCAGAATATAAAAGAAACAACTTTGATGAATACCTGTTTTGATGCCGATCAATTCCTCCCAAGTCTCCATATGCTGATTCGGGTGAACTAACAAGTATATTGCACATTTGTGGACTTGTTCCTAGGTAGCTGACCTTCAATTTAATTTTATTAGTAATGGTGGTTCTTACATATCTCCGACTCAATAATGTCAGGTGGAGTTTAGATTCCTTTTGACAGATTATACAAAGAAAATGTTACAAGGATGGCAATGCGCATTTCTTGAGCACAACAGGTAGTTTTGAAGGTGGAGAGTCCTCTGTCAGGAGGGGGAAGAAGAAAAAGAAACCTCAATTTGTCGTCGTGGGAAGTGTAGCTCTCTTCCAGATTTGATCGTTTTTTGCTAGCGTCAAGCATGAGGACACCTACTTCACCCAATGCATGCTATCCTACTCGCTAATCAAAGAGATGGAGGGGAATGAGTGCCTTGGGTGATGATAGTGCTTTGTTCTCACGTCCTTATGCTTACGACCAATTCTTCTCTGCTTGCAAGGATGGGGTTTGGTGGTTGGTTGAGGAAACAATCAAGATTGCTTAATGAATCGAACTGAGCTGCACTCTGATACGATCCCGAGAGGAATCCGACAAGGGGGAGGGCCGACGGAGGTGAGGAAGAAGAGGGGGATTAGGGGTGAGAAGAAAACCTTAGGGAGTAGCCCTAAATTTCATTCATCCAAGAATAATCAAAGAGGAGTACAACACTAACCCTTATAGACATGAGTGCGGATAGCAAAAACAAATTCAAATAAAAGCGTACACATTCATAATATGAAATAACCGAAAGCGGATAGAAATAAAATAATCATGTCTTCGTCATGTCTTCGGTCTCTCCTCTTCCCGACGGACCCGCCGTCATCTTCCCCCACGTGTAGACCCGCCACGACGTCTCGTCGGCGAGTGTATTCCTTGTCTGCATACGCAACCGTAACAATGACGCCGTCTGAAAAGTATGCCTTGTCCCAAGGCAGTGGTCGAAGGGGTGGCGACATAAGTGAGCCTCTGGCAGCCACATAGCTTCGGAATCCATACGGTATGACCTAGCAGCAGAGACGCCATGCGAGCCAGAGTCCCCCTGAAGGTGATAGCGGCGATCAAGTAGCTCGACTGGGTAGTACGACGCCAATTGTCATCTTTCTTCCGGACCAGAAGAACCGAGCTAGAAAATGGGCTTGCAACAGAATGGGTAAGACTCCCTATCAGCATCCCCTGCACCAGAGGCTCATGCTTATCCTTCCGCCTATGGTTAGAACAGAATGCCTGTGTCAAGACTGCTGTGGTCCTAGACTTGAGGGAATTGGCGCGGTTGGGCGACCGGGCTGGTGGCAATCCTGTCGGAGGCTGGATAACATCGGTGAGCGCAGTGAAAAGCTCTGGGTGGCTCGTCGGCGGATGAAAAGACACATCAGACGGGCCCAAGAGGGCCCACAGCCCCCCAAGGAGTTCGACGTTCGTGGTCCGATGTCTCTTGCAAAGGGAGACCGAAGAGCGGAATCGTCGTCAAGGCGACATGGCTGTCCCCTGTTTATGAACTGCATGGTCATAGTCGCCCAAGTGACACATACATCGCCGAGCGTGCGGAGCCAAGCTACCCCTAAAATGGCATCGACACCGCCTAGGCCGAATGACTAAAAATCCACGGTCACAAAATAGGACCCACGGAGAGAGGGCAGGAGAGAAACTGGTTGGATTGGCGGAGCCACCGAGCCCAGTGGAGGGCCGAGCCGTCCAGGCCAACCACCCCCGTCGAAACCTTGCCGTGCTCTGGTGTGTAGTTGAGGTTGAAATATTTTTCCGCTTTGGCGTGATCCAACACATCAGGTCAACAACGATGAAGGAGGGAATGTCGAGGGAGAGAGCCGCAGTCCGCGTGTGGGCCGAAGCCGGACGCGGCAGAGATGGTGACGGTGGATGCCTGCAGGGAGTCAATCTTGGAGTGGAGGGCGGGGAGCGAGGCGTGCATGGAGGCGACGATTTGCTCTTGAGCCTCCAAGCGGCGACTTAGGGCTTCAACGGTCGCATCCGGAGGAAGATCTCCGTTCGAGCGAGTGTTGGGAACCACAGACTGGAATCGCCAGAACAGAAGGAAGCGACTGGAAGGGTAGATCTGGGCAGAAGCACTGGGTGTCGCAGAACTCACTGAAATCGGCGGATGGCACGACAGATCCAATGGTGTAGATGCTCGGAACCAGCAGAAGGGGAGGGATTGGCTGGCAATTGAAGGAACAAGGGACCACCCACTCAAAATCGATGTTCGGCGGGAACAAGGGGTACTCAGGTGTTTCTGCATTAGATCGGGGCGCGAGGGTCGGATCAAAAGCCATGGATCTGGGATGATCGGTGCGGAAGCAGACAGAGTCGTCCGTGCAGTAGCAAATCGAACCGCGAATCACACGAACGATCCAGACTTGGGATTGTGGCCGCGGACGCGTTTCGCTTGGCTGATCGAGCGCCAGATCTGGATGTGCGCAGGAAATGTAGCGATCAGCGAGTCTGGGAGGGGAAAGTGCAAACGAATGATCTGGTTCAGCGCGGAACGATGCGCGGATGGGATGTGATAGCCAAAGCGGTGACCGACGACTGTTTGGAGGGCGGTGAGGCAGGTCAGACTAAATTGATATGATCCCGAGAGGAATCTGGCAAGGGGGAGGGCTAGTGGAGGTTAGGAAGAAGAAGGGGATTAGCTGTTTAGGGTTGTGAAGAAAACCTTAAGGAGGAGCCCTAAATTTCATTCTTCCGAGGATTAATAAAAAAAGGAGTACAACACCATCCCTTATAGACGCGGAGTGTGGATAGAGAAAATAAATACAAATAAAAACATACACATATAATTTGAAATAACTGAATGCGAATAAAAATAATCATGCCGACGCCGCGTCTTCGGGATGTTGAGGCTAGAATTTGATCACAAAACCCCCTTGATGGAAGAACTTCCATGATCCAAAGAACTTCCATGATCCCTCATCACCAACTGAGCCGCGACTCAGTTGGTGATGAGGGATCATGGAAGCTCTCTCATCAAGGGGATTCTGGGATCGAATTCGCGGCTCAGCTGGTGATGAGAGATCATGGAAGTTCTCTCATCAAGGGGGTTCTGGGATCGAATCCCGACCTCAACATCCCGCCGACAAGGTTAAATAGATGTGGAGACGAGTTGAGGTGTATGGGCCCTGACCTTTTACGGTGCCAGGATAGGTGCAGAATTGCCGAGTGATGACTAAGGCTTGCGGCCCACGACCCGGTCCTCAGGAGGCATGGACCGTGACATAAAAATGCACTTTTATATTACAACCGTAGCTCCCAGAACCGGGCCGGGCCCCAGGCAGGCTGATTTCTCCTGGGCAATTCCCACAATTCCCAGCCTGGGTACCATAACAGGGCCGCGACCCATACACCCCAACCCATTTCCACATCATTTAACCTTGGCGGCAGGATATTAAGGCCGGGATTCGATCCCGCGACCTCCTTGATGAGAGAACTTCCATGATCTCTCATCATCAACTGTGCGCGGCTCAGTTGGTGATGAGAGATCATAGAAGTTCTCTCATGAAGGAGATCTTGGGATCGAATCCCGACCTCAACATCCCGCCATCAAGGTTAAATAGATGCGAAGACGGGTTGGGGTGTTTGGGCCGCGACTCGGTTACGATATCCAGCTACCCAGGAGGAACCAGCCTGCCTGGGGCGCCCAGTTCTGGGAGCTACAACTGTAGAACACTCGTTCCTCACTGAGGATACAATGATGTCACTTTCGACATTGGTCACACGGTAGATAGCAAGGAGACCGTGGTTACTTTTGAAAAACTCCCCATAATGAGCTACCTTTTGCAGTGTGACACCGCTCCTTAGGTTCCTTTGCGGCGACCCATTCTCTCTCCCACACATAGTTGATCTCTGTCTTTTTAAGGGGGTCAATCAACAAAACATCATTTTGGAGGGCTACAAATATCTTTATGACAAAGTTTGATAAATGGTAAATATTGCTTTTGCCATACCCCGACCCGAAAAGCTCAAATTATTGATGCGAGAACTGAGGTACAAGGTAAGGATCTTTTACAAACATAAATTTTAACAAACAACAGTCTATACAGTATTTATAACAGACATGGATTATTAAGAGACACACAAAATGTTTCTATTAAAGAGTCGGGTGGTATATTTTTATGTATCTTAACTCACTAAGAAATTTCGGGAGTCCGCGTAACATATTTATGTTCAATTGATACAATCAACAAAAATTTCAACATTGTATTAGAGGCAATTTTGAATTTGTCCCTCGACTTTATCAAGCTTCCTGATGCATCAACACATATATACCATCATTTTTCGGTGAGTATTCTTTCATTCTTTTATGTGTGGATGATATGCTTAGATTATATTAATATATAATGTATTATTTTATAGGACTGCATTACAACAAACATTATGGGCGTATATGATTTGAATGACTCTAGAGTGTTGCGTAATGCACCAGAAAGTACATATCGTTTTGAGGTGCCAATAGGAAAATATTACTTTGTGGATGCATGATACCCTAACGGTACATGATATCTGTGCCATATAGATCAACAAGATATTACCTAAAAAAGTGGTCCACGCAGGACAACAATCCCACCGACTACAAAAAGTTGTTAAATCTTTGACACTCAAAGGAGAAAAATATTATTGAGAGGACATTTGGTCTTCTTTAAAGACAGTGAGCAAATTTACGAGAACCATCCTTCTATGATATCAAAGTGTAGGTAAATGAATATTACTTCTTACGTTATATTTTGATTGCTTTTAATTTTAAACAGATTCAAATTAATAATGCATGCTGCATTCTACATAATTTTCTCATTGAGAGGAGATTGGAGAATCTTGCTGGATTATTTACTAAAGTTGATGTGGAGATATTAGTGCAAGATGCAAGTTTTGATTGTTTTGAGTATGCAGATGCTGTGGGTGCTGTTCAAGCAACAACCGAGTGGACCACTTTTAGAGATACTATGACTATAAACATGTTCAATGAGTACCATGCTCGTCGTGGGGCGTATGATATTTTGTTGATGTTCAATCATATTTTACTGCTATAAACATATTTTGTTGTTTTAAATGTTTTTTTCAAGATCAATATATTAAAATCATGAGTATCATTATTTTGCTAACTATAATTTGTTCACTTTACTATATATTATGTTTGATTAATGTAAAGACATTTAATGGATAAAAGGAAAGGTAAAGCTGTGATAGAAATTGAACGGTCATATGTTCACTTGACAACACAGATGGACTGTGCTTTGTCTAATGCCCTCCTCGAGAAGCAGAGTTTGAGGAACAAGGAGGCTAGTGGATGAAAAAGTAGCGCCTACATAGTGAAAATTTTAACAATAAATGAAGATTGCAATGTGGTCATTAATATGGAGAAGATAATGTTATGCATAAAGACATGAAATAAATACTACCAAGAAATATCAGCAATGTTGGATACTAATAGATTTGGTTGGAATTGAGAGCGTAATGTTGTGAAGGTAGACAATAAAGATGTTTGAGCCAACTATGTTAAGGTAATGTTTTATTTTTATTAGAAAAGCCCATGTAAAAGGCCCATTTAATGGCCTATTTTTTCTTCTTCCTTCTTTAGTCCCACATCATGTATAGGATTTATTCTCCTCTCTTCTCTCCTATATATTTGTATTCTCTCCTTGTATTTACATACTGAAATAATACATACAAGCTTTGGGCTCTCTCAACATGGTATCAGAGCCAGGTTGCGTCTAGCCGCGGACTGCCCCTTCTCTGTCCGCCCGGTCTCCTGCGGACTGCCCCTTCTCTGTCCGCCCGGCCTCCTGCGGACTGACCCTTCTCTGTCCGCCCGGTCTCCTGCGGACTGCCCATCTGCTTCTGTCCGCCCGGTCTCGCGCGGACTGCCTTCTGCATCCGCTCCGGTCTCGTGCGGACTGCCCTTCTGATTCCGCTCCTCTTCTCTCCCTCCGTGGTTCCACCCTCCCCAGGCTTCTTATAGCCTTCTTCTGCTCTGACACGTGGGGCCCACCTCTCTCCATCCGCTCCGGACGATCATTCCTGTCCGCTGCGGGCTCTGCTTGTATCCGCTCGAGCCTCCCTGCTCGCGGACTGCTCCTTCTTGTCCGCTGCGGGCTCCGCTTGTATCCGCTCGAGCCTCTTTGCTCGCAGACTGCTCCCTTTAGCTTCTCTCTCTCTCGCTCGCTGCGGGCTCTGCTTGTATCCGCTCGAGCATCCTTGCTCGCGGAACCCCCCCCCCCTCTCTAGCTCGCTCTTTTTTTGTCCGCTCGAGCCTCTGCTCGCGGACTCTCTCTCCGCCTTCCCTTGCGGACTGCTCCTGTCCGCTGCGAGCTCTGCTTGTATCCGCTGTGCCCCTCTTCCAGCGACCTGCCCACAGTTCGCCGCGACCTCTTGCGGACTGCTCCTGTCCGCTGCTGCGACCTGCCCCAGTTCGCCGCGGCCTCTGTCGCGGACTGCTCCTGTTCGCCGCGGCCTCTCTCAACTCGCCGCGACCGCAGACCGCCGCGGCCTCCAGCCCGCCGCGAGCTCCAGACCGCCGCGACCTCCAAGTTCGCTGCGGGTTGTTCTCTCCGCGCCCTGCTGCTCTTCAGTCGCCATGTCCTCCAGCGACTCCACTACCGCTCAACCCCCTGCCGACCGCGTGGCTCCTCTCGAACTCCGGGATGAGCTTCGGATCACTACTATTTCTCTCTCTGGCAAGGCTAATTTCATTCCCTGGGTCCACTCTGTCCGCCGGGTCTTACAGGCCAAGGGCCTTGCCCGTCACCTTACCCAGGGCCCACCAACTCCGTCTACTGATGATTGGCTCCGCAATGACGGCCGTGTCCAGACCTGGATCCTGAACTCAGTCGAGGGTGAGCCGTACCAGATGATCATGTATCATGAGACTGCTAAAGCCATGTGGGATGAACTTCATTCGCTGTACTCCGGAAAGGACAGCCTTCAACACCTTTTCGACATCCTCACTGATCTTCAGGCCTTGGATGTTGGCAAAGCTCTGGACATGACCTCCTTCGTGGCCCGTGCTAAAACTCTCACGGAAGCCTGGATTCAGCACCAGCCCGCGACTACTGATCTCGCTGCCCAACGCGCCCAGAAGGAGGCTGTTTGTATTGCTATGATTATGGCTCGCGTCCCGCCACACCTCCATAGTATTCGGGCCCAGGTTCTGGCTTCACCCACTACCCCTTCTTTCTCTGATGTCTGCTCGATGTTACTTCGCGTACCACCTCCTCCGGAGGCTCCTGCACCACCCTCGCCGGCCCTTCTTCAGCAAGCCCTTCCTCCTTTACTCCCACAACCCTCCTTTCCTCGGGGTGGCCGTACGGGCTCCCGTGGGCGGGGCCGTGGTGGCCGCGGACGGCCCAAGTGCACCTACTGCAGCCGGGATGGCCATACTGAAGCCGTTTGTCACAAGAAACATGGCTACCCCCCTCGCCCGCCTACTGCTGCTCTTACAGATAGCTCTCCTCCGACTGGTACGGATCTTGAGGCTCTTCGCCTACAGCTGCAACAACTCCAGGGGCTCCTCAACCCCCCTTCTGCTTCCCATGCCTCCTCCTCCCATGCAGGTATTGTCTCCACCTCCGCTGCAGGTACTGCCTGTCTCTCTTCCAGCTCTCGCTGGATCCTGGATTCGGGAGCCACCCACCACATCACTTCCATGCGGCCGCCTCAGTTCTCTCCTGCTGCTCACCCCCCGTCTATTACTGTGGCCAATGGTGCGCTTGTCCCGGTCTCCGGCTGCGCGGACCTCCTCCTTCCTCCCTCTCTCTCTCTTCGCTCCGTTCTTTATGTGCCGGCCTCGCCTTTTAATTTACTCTCTGTTGGTCGTCTTACTACTGATATGAATTGCTTTATCACCTTCACCTCTTCTGGTTTTTTGATACAGGATCGGCAGACGCGGATTACCATTGGTAGGGGTCGGCTGCAGAACGGGCTTTACCTCCTCGATGTCTCTCCCACATCCCTTTCCTCCGTTTCCTCGTCTGATTGGCATTGTCGGCTTGGGCATGCCCCTCTACCTATCCTCCAGAAGGCGCTTCCAGACATTTCTCTTCCTGCTTTTCAATGTGATTCTTGTATTATTGGCAAACAGCCTCGCTCTTCTTTTCCAGCTCATTGTACTAGGAGCTCAGCTCCCTTTGATTTAATACATTCGGATATTTGGGGCCCCTATAAAGTTCCTAGCATTTCTGGTTATCGTTATTTTATAACATTTATTGATGATTACTCTCGTACTACTTGGTTGTATCTCCTGCATGATCGCTCTGAGCTTCCGCGTGTCTTTCAGGCATTTGTGTTAGAGACTCGCACGCAATTCTCTACCACCATTAAAACTTTCCGCTCTGATAATGCTCGGGAATACACTAGCCACGAGTTTGCCACTATCTGCGCAAACTTCGGTATTGTTCACCAGACCTCTTGTCCCTACACCCCTCAACAAAACGGGGTTGCTGAACGCAAGAACCGCCACTTGCTCGATGTGGCTCGCTCTCTCATGCTTCACATGCACGTTCCCAAAGTCTTCTGGAACTTTGCGGTCTCCACAGCATGTTTTCTTATCAACCGTCTCCCCTCTCCCATTCTCCACAACGCTACACCCTTCAGCCTTCTTTTTC
Organism: Platanthera guangdongensis; assembly: GCA_039583875.1. NCBI lineage: Eukaryota > Viridiplantae > Streptophyta > Magnoliopsida > Asparagales > Orchidaceae > Platanthera > Platanthera guangdongensis. The sequence continues at coordinate 1,258,780 of CM077155.1, forward strand.
CCTCCACACCCGCCTTCCCCCTCACCCCCCGGGTTTTTGGCTGTACCTGCTTTGTCCATAAACTGGGCCCCCCTCTTGACAAACTGGATCCCCGTGCGGCCAAACACATTTTTGTCGGCTACTCACGTACCCAAAAGGGCTATGTTTGCTACTCTCCGCTCACCCGGAAGGTCTCTGTTTCGGCTGATGTTACTTTCCGGGAGGCTCAACCCTTCTTCCCTCCTCCGTTGCCACCATTTCTCCCACCACCTACTACCACACCCTCCCTTCCCCGGCCGGTGATCCACGTCCACTCACCTCCCACCTTCCCTCCGCCTCCTCCCACCATTGACCCTCCTCGACCCCCAGTTATTCGGGTCTATGCTCGTCGCCCTCTTCCTCCCGTTGCTCCTCTGCAGTCGGCCTCGACCTCGGCTTCTCCGTGTTCTGCTGCTCCGGTGTCGGCCTCTACCGCTCATCCAATGGCGACCTATGTTTCTCTCCATCGCCTCTCTCCACCTCTACAGGCCTTGGCTACTTCGCTCTCCTCGGTCTCTATTCCTACTTCTGTCCAGGACGCTCTTCAACATCCTGGGTGGCGTGCGGCTATGGAAGAGGAGATGGCTGCTCTTTGGGCCAACCAGACTTGGACCCTGGTGCCCCTTCCTCCCGGCCAGAAACCCGTTGGGTGCAAATGGGTTTTCGTCATTAAACATGCTCCTGATGGGACCATTGATCGCCTCAAAGCTCGGTTGGTTGCTCGTGGTTTCACCCAGCAACCGGGGCTGGACTATGACGAGACCTTCTCTCCGGTCGCTAAGCTCAACACGGTCCGCATTCTCCTCTCTGTGGCTGTCCATCGCCAGTGGCCCTTGTTTCAACTCGACGTCAAGAACGCTTTCCTGAACGGCGACCTTCAGGAAACGGTTTACATGCAACAACCTGCCGGGTTTGAGACCACGGGGGAGTCACGGGTTTGTCATCTTCTCAAATCTCTATATGGTCTCAAACAATCCCCTCGGGCATGGTTCGACAAGTTCAGCAAAGCGCTCCGGGACTTTGGCTTCACTCGCAGCTCGGCTGACTTCTCATTGTTTACTCGTCACCAGGCCACTGGTACGGTTCTCCTGTTGGTATATGTTGACGACATCATTATTACTGGCAGTGACTTGGACGGCATACAGGCCGTTAAGCTACATCTGAGCTCCGTCTTCCAAACTAAAGATCTGGGTCCTCTTCGGTACTTCCTCGGTCTGGAAGTGGCCAGACGGTCAGATGGATTGGTTCTCTCTCAGCGCAAATATTGCCTGGATCTCCTTCATGATGCAGGCTACTCTGGTTGCAAACCTATTAACACTCCCATGGATGCAAATCACAAAATATGTGCTCAGGGCTCAGATTCTGATTCGCTTCTACCAAATCCCGAATATTACCGTCGTCTAGTTGGGAAGCTTATCTACCTAACAGTTACAAGACCTGATATATCTTTTGCTGTGGGACTTGTGAGTCGCTATATGCACTCTCCTCGAAGCTCTCATCTCCAGGCTGTGGAACGCATTCTCAGATATCTTAAGACAGCTCCTGGCCAAGGACTTGTATACAAGACCTCATCCTCCATTCCTACACTAGTGACATACTCTGATGCCGACTACGCTGGCTCCCTCGACGATCGACGATCTACTAGCGGGTTTTGTACATATTTTGGAGGACATCTGATTACTTGGCGAAGCAAGAAACAAGCAGTGGTTGCTCGATCCTCAGCCGAAGCAGAATATCGGGCAATGGCTGCTGTGGTCTCTGAACTCACATGGATTGAGAGTCTCCTTACCGACCTTGGAGTTAAACTACCTTCACCTGCTCTCCTCCTTTGTGACAGTCAAGCTGCCATACATATTGCCAAAAACCCGGTCTTCCATGAAAGAACGAAGCATATCGAGGTAGATTGTCATTTCATCCGAGAGAAAGTCCACATGAAGAAGATCGAGCTCAAGCACGTTCCGGGTACTGAACAGGTTGCCGACATCTTCACCAAAGCTCTTCCTAGTACCCTCTTCTATCAGTGCCTATCCAAGCTTGGCGCATACGACTTGTACGCTCCAGCTTGCGGGGGAGTATTAGAAAAGCCCATGTAAAAGGCCCATTTAATGGCCTATTTTTTCTTCTTCCTTCTTTAGTCCCACATCATGTATAGAATTTATTCTCCTCTCTTCTCTCCTATATATTTGTATTCTCTCCTTGTATTTACATACTGAAATAATACATACAAGCTTTGGGCTCTCTCAACAATTTTAATGATTAATTACATGTTTGATACAAAGTAGATATTTTAAATTTTTTTGAATTTGATTCAAAGTAAACTTGTAGGCACACCCTGCTTAAAACAATATCGCAGCAAAGCGATTGTGAATTTGGGAGACTCAACTATGATATATGAGGTTGATAGAGCTATTGGATCATGCTGCCACTGCATCTGAGGCAATGAACGAGATCCACATTGATGATTCAGTGGAGGACAATGTGGTTGAGCCACAACACAAGAAAATGAAAGCAACTGTGGTCGATATTATTGAGGGTGTTGTTTCTGTAATTGCGAGGAACATAGAACAGGAGAGCAGTGTGACTTCTCAGCCGACACCACCGATCTTAAGAGCAGACATGATATATGCGGTCATTGCAGGTATTACAGATCTGACTGAGCATGAGATCATACATGCCATCGATATGCTGAGTGTTGACGAGATGAAGAACGATATCTTCATGACTTTGCCGGTGTCAATTAGGAGGACCTGACATCGCTTACATTTACTCGATTGATTTTATGTGGACTTATGTTTTTATGCTTTGGGCTTTATTTATATGTTTTTAAATTTTTGGACTTTATCTTGTGGACTTTATTTATTTGTTTTTATATCTGTGGACTTTATTTATCCTGATATTTCAATTTTGTCACTGTTTTAAATTTAAAATTTGAATTCCATACACTGAATTCTAACATACAGCTGAACAACAAATTACTAATTTCAATTCCAGTGACAAAATTCTTACATTCAACCGAACAACAAAATTGGAATTGAATTCAATTCCAATTCCTACGAGAATTGAAATTGACTTCAATTTCAAATCCTACGAGAATTGGAATTTGGCCAATTCCAAGTCCTGCATCCCATTTCCTGCCTAACAAACGAAGCATTAAAGTATCTCTCAGCATATTCCCATCCATCTTCAACAAGTTTCCCATCGATGTCAGAGTCCTCAATGCAATGCACTCTAGGAAAAGATCAGTTTGGATGCATCATGACATCATTCATGCAGAAGACCGCCTCATCATCGTCAATGCACAATGTAAGTTTTCCTTTCTCTACATCAACAATATCTCAAGCGATGGGTAAGAATAGACGTCCTAAAATGAGTGGTATTTTCTGTCTTCCTCTATGTACAATACGACGAAGTCAATAGGAAAGACCAGCTCTTCCACCTTTGCAAGAAGATCCTCAACAACACCGTTGGGGGTATTTAACCGACCTATCAGCTAGCTGAAGAGTGATGTTGGTTGTCTCATATTCCCTACTTCTAGCGTCTTGAAAGTGAACAATGACATAAGGTTGATTGCGCCCCCCAGATTGTACAGAGCACTCCCAAATTCTGTTCTTCCTATCATTCAACGTATGGCGAATTTCTCAAGATCCTTCATTTGCTGTGGAATCCTATTAAGAAATACTGTTGAGCACTCCCCGTGAGATTAATTGTATCTAGCTCTTCAAGCTTTTTCTTATCAAAGAGAGAATCCTTTAGTAATTTAGCATACCCTGGCATTTGAGTGAGAGTGCGAGAGGAATATTCACTTGCACCCCTTGCATCATTTCAAGAAATTTCAGATATTGTCCCTTTTTACATTTTTCAGTTTGTGAGGAAAAGGAGCCTCTATGGATGCAGTTCAGAGAGCTGGCTCGATCGGTTGTTCTGCTTTACCTCTTCATATTATGACTGCTCACCAGTGTGGGCATTCTTTGAGATGGCCCGTGCCACCAAATTTTTTTTTTCATTACTCTTGTCACATAGCGACTATGGTTTTGAGTATTGGGCAGTGAATTATGTACATGTGCAAAAAATGGGAGTTGCGGAGATGAGAATGCTTAGGTGGATGTGTGGACACATGAGACTGGATAAAATTGAAAATGAATGTATCAGGGATAAGATAGGAGTAGCATCAATTGCAGAGAAGATGCGAGATGCTCGATTAAGATGGTTTAGACATTGTAGAGAAAGACGCAAGAGAGAGAAAATAACCCAAAATTTTATTATCTTTGTAAATACAGGAATACATACACTTATATAGAGAGAAAGAGGGGGAGAGCCTTCTACATCTATAATGTGAGACTAAATAGAATATACATGAGCTTATACATGAGCTCCTTCTAGTGGGCTTTTTCATTACATCTTAATACTCCCCCGCAAGCTTGGATAAGAATTGATGATACAAGTCACAGATACCAAGCTTGGATAAGAATTGATGATATAATGTCCGAGAGAGAGCTTTCATGAATATATCAACAACTTGTCCTGACGCAAAAACATGCTCTAACTCCAACTTTTTCGATTAAACTTTTTCCTGAATGGAGTGACAGTCAGCTTCAATATGCTTTGTTCGCTCATGGAATACGTGATTCTTGGCGATATGTATGGCTCCTTGACTGTCACAAAATATGGTGGCCGAAGAGGAGAGTTTGATGCCTAAATCACTGAGAAGACTCTCAAGCCGGGTGAGCTTAGAGACAACCGCTGCCATAGCATGGTACTCGGCCTCAGCAGATGAGCGAGCAAAAATCGACTGTTTCTTGCTACGCCAGGTAATAAGGTGTGCACCAAGGTAGGTGCAAAAACCAGTCTTGGAACACCTATCATCAAGGGAACCTGCGTAGTCAACATCAGAATACCCAACAAGAGACAGTGAGGACGGTTTGTAGACAAGTCCCTGTCCTGGAGCAATCTTCAAGTATCTGAGAATCCGCTCGACGGCTTGGAGATGAGATGTCCGAAGAGCATGCCTAAATCGGCTCACAAATGAAATATCTGGTCGTGTAACCGTAAGATAGATTAGTTTCCCTACCAAACGTCAATAGTACTCTGGATTCGTAAGAACAAGATCAGTTCTAGATCCATGTGCAAACAACTTGTGATTCACATCCATAGGAGTGTTTGTAGGTTTGCATCCTGAGTAGCCCGCATCTTGCAAAAGATCAGTGCAGTACTTTCGTTGGGATAGCACAAGTCCATCAGGTCTTCTTGCAACCTCAAGCCCAAAGTAGTATCGAAGATTGCCCAGGTCTTTTGTCTGAAAAGCTGTGTTTAAATGTTGCTTGATGTTTCGGATCCCAATGGTGTCGTCGCCCGTTATTAGAATGTGATCAACATACACAAGGAGAATTACAATGTCTGTTGGTTGACGACGAATGAAGAGAGAGAAATCAGCAGAGCTCCGTGTGAAACCAACCTTACGAACCACTTTATTGATTTTGTCAAATCAAGCGCGAGGAGACTGTTTGAGATCATATATAGTCTTCCGGAGATGGCATACACGAGACTCCCCCGTGGTCTCAAAACTGGGCGGTTGGTGCATATAAACAGTCTCTTGGAGATCGTTATTGAGAAAGACGTTTTTGATGACCAGTTGATATAGGGGCCACTGTTGATGCACAACAAGGGAGATCAAGACTCGAATAATGCTCAACTTGGCGACCGGGGAGAAGGTTTCGTTGTAATTAAGGGCATGTTGTTGAGTGAAACCTCTGGCGACAAGGCGGGCTTTGAGACGTTCAACAGTGTCATCTGAAGCATGCTTAACAACAAATACCCATTTGCAGCTAACATAAGACTGACCATGAGGGAGAGGAACTAGGTTCCAAGTCCGGTTAGCCCAGAAGGCTGTCATTTCTTCGTCCATGGCCACACGCCATCCTGGGTGGTGGAGAACTTCCTGCAAAGAGTGGGGAATAGAAATGGTGGAGAGAGATATGGAAAATTTGAGAAGAGGCGGTTATAGGCGATGTAGTGAGACATAATTCACCATTGGATGAGCCGTAGAGGGTGATGCTGGATCGTCAGGCCGCGAGATAGCATCGTTAGAAGGGAGCTATTGTAGGGCATTTGTCCGGGATGAATGACGGGTATAGACACGGAGAAGTGGAGGTGGAGGTGGTGGAGGTAATGCTGGCACTGAGAGTGGTGGAGCTGTATGGGGCTGAGTCGTGATGGGGACAACCGAACGAGCAATAGTGGAAGGTGGAGGCAGTGTGGAAGAGGTGGAGTAGAAGGGCTGATCCTCAAGAAAGGTGACATCAGCGAAGACGAGCACCTTTTAGTCCGCAGGAGAGTAGCAGACATATCCTTTATGAGTGCAGGAGTAGCCAACATACATTTTGTGGCTCGAGGGACAAGTTTGTCATTCGGTGGTTCAAGAGAGTAGACATAACAGTATAGCCAAAGACACACGACATGGGGGAGAATGGAGATTTGGAAGGAAATAGAAGGCCGAACGGAGAAACGAAGTCAAGCACAGAGGAGGACATGCGATTGATGAGATGACAAGCACTGGAGACATCAAAGTTCTAATATTTGGTGGGCACCTGCATTTTCAACAAAAGTGACCGAGTGACATCAAGAAGATATCGATTTTTCCGCTCGGCCACACCGTTTTGCTGGGGAGTATATATACAAGTATACAACCCCGTACCCGGCCGAGTGGGATCCTCCCCAAGTGGCGGGTTTGGGGCATGCTATGAGCGGCGTTGTGGTACAGCTCCGTTCGAGGTTTTTTATAAATATTTGATATATTAATATTATAATATATTAATATTATATTTATTAATATCATATTATATATACTTTTTATATAAAACATACATACATGAGATATTAAAAAGGGGAAAGTAGAAGGAGAAAGGGGATGGCATCAGGTACAACAGAGAAATAAAGAAAGGGCAGCGGGGGAAGCAAGAAGAAAGAGAGAAGGGGGAGGGGGGCTTCAGGTACATCACAGGGAAAAAGAAAGAAGGAGAAGGGGGCTCGGGCAGGAAAAAGAAAAGGAGGAAGCGAGAAATAGAGAGGAGAGGGAATCAGGTCCAGTGAGGTCGGCCGAGAGCTCCTCTCCCGGCACCGGCTAGATCGGGATGTCTTCCCGCCGGCTAGAGGAGATCGGCCGGGAGCTTCTCTCCCGGCGCCGCCTAGAGCAAGATCCGCGAGGATGGCCGAGCCCTAGCCTTCCTTCATCGCCGCAACCGCCTCAAGCAAGGATGGCCGAGCCCTAGCCTTCCTTCACCGCCGCAATCGCCTCGAGCAAGGATGGCCGAGCCCTAGCTCTCCTTCACCGCCGCAGTCGCCTGGAGCAAGGTCGGCTAGGAGCTCCTCTCCCCACGCCGCCGTCAAAACACGCGTCAAGGGTAACGAAGTTTCTTCTTGGGCAGGTGAAACCCTCAATTTTCATATTTGCATGGAAGCTCCTCTCCACCGACGGGTGGGAGAAAGCGGGCTATTCGACGGGTCGATGATGTGTACATCCCCGCAGCTGGTTGCATTTAGTATCCGGAAGCGTGAGTACGGATTTAGACATGCTGAGTGAAGCCCATCCGGATGTGTAAGCCGGATTGGTGATATTCTGGGGTTCTCGGGGAAAACTCCGTGGAAGTTGATTATTATTTGCTCTTAGGAGATAAGCATCACCGCCCCGAGGTAGAGGTGGAGCCGATGTTTATTTTGTCACCGTTTGACGAGACGTTGACATACATGTGTTTCAGTACCAAGCGGGGAATAGCGGGCTTAAGCCCAAGTTTGTGCTGGTCCTCGAAAGCCTATTTTTGCTTATGTTGCCGGCCTGCCCGTCGAAGTATGAAATTTATATTCCTGTAATTTAAATATCTGTGATGCTCTGTGTATGTGATCTATCTCTTCCGCCTTAGGCGAGTGGTGTACTCGTGAATCACTCGCTCTGTGGGGGCCCCGAGGTAAAGTTACCGGGAAGCCCTTAAGAGCCTGCTCATAGCCTTTCAGGACAGCGGAGTTACGTTGTTTGCGACCCAATTGGAGCTGCGTAAAGTAGAATTGCTCGGCGAGGTTGCGCCATTGGTAGGGCGGGTGAGGAAAATTTTACATAGACCCGAGGAGGCACCTCTAGTCAGGAGAGAGTTGGTCTTGAGATTATCCTTAGAGGTTCCGGTCGGCCAAGAGAGCCCGCCGAAGGTGCCTTTGCTCAGCCTTTGGCTTGAGAGGGGAAGAGTTTGCTAGTCTTCCGGGTATGCGGCGGGACCTCCACGCTGAGACCTTGAGTCTGTCCCTTGTGTTCCTAGTCTTATGCCTAGATCGTTCGTTTGAGGGCAGTAGGTGCGCGGTCACCCCTTCCCCAAGGGTGAACTCCACAGGAGACCGATTTTCGGTGTCAACAGTATAAGCACACGAGGTCTGATGGACAATTCCAAATTCGATGCATAAATTTGAGAAGGTGCGGTTAGTATATTCACGAGCATTATCAGTGCGAATTACTTTAAAGGTAACAGAGAATTGCGTACGTGTCTCAGTAATAAAGGCATGAAAGATTTGTGAGACGCGAATAATCATCAATAAAGATAAGAAAATATCGATAACAAAAAACATTGTGGAGTTTATAGGGTTCTCAGATATCAGAATGTACTAAGAAGAACGCAGTATCACTCTGATTACATGTAGGTGAAAAAGAAACACGATGCTACTTGCCAAAGATATATGATTCACAAGAAAACTTATGCAATGAGACACCAGGAAGAGCCTTCTTTAGAATCGGGAGAGGAGCATGACCAAGATGACGATGTCAATCAATGGAGGGGACTGAAGAGAGGATGGTGGGGGAACATTCAAGAGATAAATCTTATTCGATAGCCGTCCTTTACCAATGATATTCCGTGTTTGACGATCCTGCACAACAAAATACGAAGGAGAGATGATTAGGCAGCAGTCAAGGTCTTGAGCAAGCCTACTAACAGAGAGTAGATTGAAGGTTGATCCCAGAACATGAAGAATCGAGGACAAGGAGAGAGTAGGAGTGAGCCGCAGGTCAGTAGCTCCAAACACTGGAGTTGTGTCACCATTTGCCAAGTGATGAACTTGGGATAATCATAGTGCATGTACTGAGGTGGTTTCTGGGAGGTAATGTGGTGAGTAGCACCGAAGTCCACGATCCAGTGAGAGCTATGAGAGAGGCAGGATATACCTTCGGTAGAGAAAGAAGCAATCAAGCCAACTGAGCGACTAACAACGCCGTGGAGCTGCTGAAGCTATAGGAGAAGGTCGTTGATATATTGCTGGGTAGACGAGCATGTCTCGGTTGGAGTAGAGCCTGGGTGATGAGGAGCAGCAGCAATTGTAGCAGTAAGATGAGGAGGCAGTCCATGCTTGCGGTAGCATGTGGCTTCAAGACGACCATCCCTACCACAGTGGGTACACTTGAGAGTAGAGCGCCCCACACATTCTCGACCTCGAGACGTGAAGCGATCTCCCCGATTAGAAGAGCCACGAACTGGAGTAGGTAAGAGGGGCTGCTGGAGCCGAGCCGGAGAGAAGCTCGCAGGAATCTCGGATGATGGTGTAACCTTGAGTACCATGGAGCAAACATCAAACAAAGAGGGCGTAGTGGAAGAGGAAAGAATCTGAACCCTGACGCTGTGAAGATGACTGAGAATATGAACCATCATCATAGCAATCCCAACAGCTTCCTTCTGTGCCCGTTCAGTTGCAAGATTTGTGGATGGAGGCTGATGTTGTATCCAAACTTCCACCAGAGTTTTAGCCTTCGCAACAAAGGAAGTCAAGTCGCCCGTAGCTCCAGGGTCCATTGATTGAAGGGCAGAGATAATGTCAAATAAGTGTTGTAAGTTGTCCTTGCCAGAGTAGAGGGAATGCAGCTCATCCCACATTTCCTTGGCGGTTTCATAATACATGGCCATTCGGTATGGCTCAACGTCTATGAAATTAAACATCCAGGATTGGACCCGACCGTATCACGGAGCCAATCATCGGTAGGGTCAATATGTTTGGCTCGAGTGAGATGATGGAGAAGACCCTTGATCTGTAGAACATGACGGACCGAATGTACCCATTCAAAAAAGTTGGCCTTCCCGCTGAGAGAGATGGTGGTTATGCAAAGCTCATTGCGAACTTCAGAAGGCGGGGCAGCAACACGTGCGGGAAGGGAGGGAGCTGTCGTAGAGGATATGACGGCTAGAAAAGAAGGGCCGGGCAGCTAGGAGAAATTGACCGGGCGGCTAGAAGACGGCGACCTGGCGGATAGAAACAGGCAAACCGCAGACAAAAGTGGGTAGAGAGGAAAGAGGCTAAGGAAGCCCGCAACGGACTAGCTAACAGCGGACAGGATGCGACTAACACGGCGACACAAGAGCAAAGGTCGCCGGAAGCATAGGCTGCGCCTAGCAACACACAAAAGTTACAAACCGCGGGAAGCAAGCCGCAAGTGAAGCCGCAGCGAGTAGAGAGCAGCCGGGAGGAAGTCGCAAACAGAGGTCGCTGCAGACAAGGCAAGCGGCTAGCCAATGAGGCCACTGCGAGTAGAGAGCAAACACACGGTTAGAAATAAAACCCGCGGTTTAGAAAGCAAAGATCGGACTGGCGGTTAGAAAGACAAAAGCCGTAAAGAAGAGGAAGCTGTGAAAGCGAGGAGCCCACTGGTCAGGAGATTATAAAAACCAAGGGAAAGGAGAAGAGAGGTGGATGCCACAAAAAAGAGAAGGAAGCGTCTAAGAAGGGAGAAGACCGCAACCCGGAGCGATTAGAAGGGAGAAAGGATGGCGGGCGGGAGAAGGAGTCCGCAAAGGAGCGGATAGGGAGGATGTGTGGGTAGGGGAAGAGAGGCCACAAAAGGTGCCTAACCGGAGACCGCAAAGGAGTCCGCAAAGCGTGGTTAGATTGGCGGTCTTAGGAGAGATGACGGCCTGGAGTAGAAACCGCGGGAGGGAAGGATTGAGGTGGAACCACGCTTAGTTGTCAAGGCGCATGCCTAGCCGCGCCGGGCGCAACCCACCGCGCCTCAACACGGCTGAGGCGGGCGATGTGCCCCAGGAGCGCCTCGGGCGTGTGCCTTACAGGCTCCCAGGTGCGCCTGAGCCTTTCAAGGTTTTTTTTTAAAAAATTTTGATATGAGCAAAAACATGATCTTAGACGCACCCGAGGCACCCCTAGACGCACTTGGGCGCCCAATTCGCTGAAATTGAGCGAATTGGACGCCCAATTCGCTCAATTTCCTTTCCCCCCAATTTTTGTGCCTCACGTGCCTCAGGGACGCTCATGCGCCTAGGCTCCAGGGGCCCTTTGTGCCTCGGTGCGCCTTGCGCCTTTGAACTTCGGAACCACAAAAGAAGGGGGTTGCGGATAAAAGTGAGAGTCCGCAGAAATAGGAGCCAGGAAAACGTGCGGTTAGAAGAAGTCTAACCGCCCAGAGCACAGCGTGGAGTATAAGCCGGAGGACCGTATGACTCTGATACCATGTAGAGAAAGACGCAAGAGAGAAAAAATAACCCATAATTTTATTATCTTTGTAAATATAGGAATACATACACTTATATAGAGAGAAAGAGAGGGAGTGCCTTCTACATTTACAATGTGAGACTAAATAAAATATACATGGGCTCCTACTAATGGGTTTTTTCATTATATCTTAACAAACACGTACAAATGAGACCATTAGAGGCACCTGTTAGGCATTGTGAGAGTTTAGTCACTATGCATGTTAAACGAGGGAGGGGTAGACCAATAAAGACTTGGAATGAAATTATAAGGAAAGGCATGATGTACTTGAGCATTAGGAGATTATGACTAAAGATAAGGCACAATGGCGACAAATGATCCATATAGCCGACCCCACTATAGTAGAATAAAGGCGTGAATGTTGTACTCTTATCACATAGCGGATGTTCTGGTCTCGAAAGTTTATTTTTCCACTCCAAAGTTGTATTGTGAAAGAAGCAGATCACACATCATCAGATAGCTCCTCATAGATTTTTGTAGTGCAACTTTTTAATTTCTCTATTAAAATTTCCTGTTCCATAATTTTCTCTCGACCTTGTAAGTGTACTTCATTAACTTATCGTACAAGTCCTTGTCTCCATTAGCCTGCTTGGTGTGAGCTTAAGCAACATTGAGTTCACATTCCTGTTCCACCCCTTTTATGAGTTGGGATTCAAGATCAGCTATAAGCACGCTATCCCTTATGTCATTTTTCCCATTGACTGCTTGTGGTGGTTATATCTTTTTTGATTTGGGTAGCCTCAGCTGCAGATTTCTTTAGAATTGCTCCTCCAACCACAACGTCAAAGAGAGGTCTGTACTGCCCTGTCACCCCAAAGTAAAAAAAATCTGAACAAACTCGCCCTTGGAGATGCTGTGTTGGGGGCATGATTGTTGTAAATGCATGAACCTCTGCCACGTTCCATTCAATGATTCAGATATATTTCCTGCTTAAAATGCACAATATCCACATGCAAATTCGAAGTTTTCTCCCTAAGAATAATTTCATAATGAATTTCTAGGTGAACTTTCCCATGTTTTTATAGATCTGTGGGATGATTTTGGAACTATGTCTGTGATTTTCCCTTCAATGGAAATGGGAATATCCTCAACAAGACCTTCTCTACGATAATCCCGCTGACTTAGAAGGTATCTGATATGACCTAGAGCCGGTTCGGAGCGGTCTATCATCGAAAGGGGCCAAAGATCAAAGAGACTGAATCATCCGGTTCAGTCTCCTCCTCCTCCTAAGCAAACCGGTTGGTCCTAGCCGGTTCACAACTGGATATTTGGGTGGGGGGGGGGGATGCCGCCGCACCCCTAGGGCATCGAAGATTCTATCGTAGGTATTTTTCTCTTCTTATCGTAGGAGAAGCAGTAGCATAACAACTGGTATCAGAGGTGTTCTCCTCCCACGTTGGCCATGGCAACCCACGGTACCCGCCTCACGGCGTTGGAAGAAGGACAACAAGGCTTACATGAACTGGTAGAGGCGCTGAAGCAGATGCTATTGCAGAAGATCTGCGACGGGGAGGAGCGATCCCGTGTGGCTTTTGTGGAGGCGACACAGGCGCTCGGGGAGTAGCTTGGCCGCATCGAGCAGGCGATGAATCACGACAAGGGGTTAGCAGCCGACGACACTGTAACATCCGTGAAAAATTTACGACAAACTTATTTCGATTGCAGGGCTCGATCGCAGGAGAAATTTATCGAGCGGATAGCTTGTCGAGGTATGACGTTTTAATTATTTATCGCTATAATTGTTTTCTGTCTAGACGGGTGATTGTAGGATAACGTTGCAGAAATGTTCTAAGTATTGAAGAGGACATTAGTGTGATTAAGTTTAAAACTTATATTGGTTTTGAAGAGGAGCACTGGTTCAAGCACTACTCTCCCGACACTTCTATTTTAAACCCCCAGCGGGACAGGAGAACCGCAAACCCCCCTCCCGACTTCGGTTTTCCGCAACATCGTGCGCTCCGCCTCCCGCAACCCTAGACGACTCTTTCCCCGCTCCGATTCTCAGCGCCGACCCTCCCTCCTTCCTCTGCAGGCGCCGCCGAATTTCCTCCTCCCTTCCCGTGCCGTAGGAGAGCCGGATTCATCCCTAACCGGTGGAAATCAAAAGTGTTGGGGGCCATCGTTTCGTTGTTATTAGTATTGGTGAGTATGTTTTGTTATTCCTCCTACTCTAGGATTTTTCTTCACTCCTATAGCGCGATTTTCCCCTGTTTGCCTTGCTATTTCAGAAGTTGTAGGGGTTGGTGTTTCCGCTTTGATAGGGCTTGGGAAACTCGTGCAGACCCTTCGCTATTGGAACAAGGTAACACTATATTTTACACTCTTTTCTCCATGTAGTGATACGCCGCTATTGAGAATAATTTTTCCATCGAAAACCCTAAGGGGGAAAACAGTTAATTCAGGGATTACTATTGGATTTCAGAATTTTTTTGGTGGCCGTTGGAGCATGTGTTTGGAGGAATACTCAGTAGTCAGATTTTCTTCGAAAAAAGCAATGTCGCCGCACTGAGTGTACGAGCGCCGCATCACCATTGTAAGGAAGTCTAATTCCTGTTAGTTAAACAATTCAAGTAATTATTTTATGTACGCATGTGTAAGTTTCATACAGACATCATAACCATGCATAGAAGGGTGTGGTGGTAGGGAAAACGGTCGCGGAATTGGTTGTAGGGTAACACCCTTTCTCCAAGACCCTAATAGTCAATCCATGTACGCTAACGTGAGGTATGAAACCTTTACACTTATACGCCATTTTGGGGACTTGCTTAAATAAGGGAGTGAACATCCCTTCTAGCTAGGGCTGATATCGAGTCGAGTTCGAGCGATTTTGGCTCGGCTCGAAATCGAAATTTTCGACTCAAACTCGGCTCGAAATCGACTCGAAATCGAAATTGATTTCGAGTCGAGTCGGCTCGACTCGAAATGACTTGATTCCGAGTCAGCTCGAAATTGAATCGAGTCGGCTCGAAATCGAATCGGGTTGGCTCGTAATCGAATCAAATCGACTCGAAAATGAGCAATTTTTCGTTTTATTCATAGTTTGCTCAAAATTAAATTGGGCAACCTATAAATTTATCAAATGAAACATTTAAAGCTTTCATTCTTTTTATTTAGGCTTAATTTTTGTTATTTTTAATCTTAAAATAAAAATATATTAATAAATACATAATTTTTTTAATTAATTCGAGTTGATTCGAATCATATTTCGAGCGATTCAGGGCTGGCTCGAAATCGACTCGAAATCAGATTCGAGTCAAATTTAATCGACTCAAATTGAGTCGAATCAATTTTAACCGATTCCGATTCGACTCAATTTTCGAACGATTTTCGAGCGACTTTCGAATTTCGAATAATATGCTCAGCCCTACTTCTAGCCGACCACAAGAAAATCAAGGGTCGCTCGGTAGTACACCAAAAGAGATGTCCCAAGTAGAGTAGCGTCAGACCAAAAAGGGTCAGTAAGCACACATAAGCCTTCTCGTGCTTGGTAGAGGCACACTACCTTCCTCATAAGACATATGGTACCCTATGAGCAGTAGAGTCTTGGGAGTTGACTCCCCTTTGAGACGGTTAGAGGATTCGAGACCGTGTCCGCGCGACACTAGAACAATTGGATTCGTAAGATGGTCTCGGGTCGTCAGTTTTTCAGATGCACATTAGGAGCTACTCTGCCTATAGCTTTTCAAGTAGAAGTGCAGATTAGAAGCCATCTAAAACTCAAGTATAGACCTGACGTGAGACAGTACACTAGTTAGTGAACACCGAGACTTGAGTAAATAAAATGAAAGTTCATGAACCTAGAACGAGTATGTGTGTTAACCAGGTAACATTGTGAAGACATGCATAACATGTAGCATCAAGATTTTTAATGAACAAAACTATTTTTCAATGCATGCATTCATCATTTAAGAAAATATTTTTTTAGTGTCACTAGAAGTAATTGTTTTTCTTTATTCTGACCCCCTTGTGGGCAATGTTTTTACAGGTGAACCAGGTGTGAAACTACGCCTAGGATGAACGTCCTTGTGGTGTCAGTTTGTAGCTGGTTTCCCATTCAGTTTTCTTTCCCTTCAGTATACACTTGTAGCCATGGATACTGTATTATGTTAATGTTTTGAATATCATGTATCAGACTATTTTGTTACTTCAGATTTTCAGTTCTTTCATCTCAATTCATGTTTAGTGGCTCTGTGTATCCAACTTAAAAGAGTATAATGTTATCCTTACTTTTCTTTCATTGCTTCCGCTGTAAGTTTAAGAAGACTCAGTACTTCTCTTTTATACCTGTTGTGTACTAATTTTAATACTGTTTCGTAGTTTTCTTCATATCGCTGACCCGACCGGACGACTGATTTTTGTAAAACTAGAATGGGGTGTTACAGACACGACCGATTTCAGCGGCGTGGGAGAGGCGTCAGCCGACCGGAGGAACACAATGGTGGTTCCGCCGATTCGTCTGACGCAGGGGTCGACGGATCTGTCAGGGCTAAGGGGGCCGCCTTTCTCGACCAGCAAGCTCAAAGGCAGCATCCGCGCGGTGTCTAGGTGCCCGACGTCGGCTCCGGGGGCTCTTGCTGTTTCACCAGGGAACCAGGGGGTCCGGCAGCAGCGACAACCGCATGTGGCCTGGCGAGAGAACGACAGGAACCAACGGGATGTGGAGACTGGAAGAGGCGGTTGTCAGCCCTTCCGACAGCCTCATGGGGGCTGGGGGAAGGAGAAAGGAACAACAACACCAGCGCGTGATGGAGCGGGGGCGCACAAAACCCGCATTGGTGGGAAGGAAGGGCGTTAGCGGAGGACCACTGGGGGCAGGGGCCCATTATGCAAGGCAGTGGAAGGCTTGGGAGAATGGGGGGCCGTGGAATCAAGGCTGGGGCTAGCCTTCAGATGTTTCGGAGCCGCGAGCACCGCAACAACACCGGCCACCAGTGCAGCCCCGTCTGACGAGGATGGAATTTCCTAAGTACAAATCCAGAGACCCACTGGAATGCACCGAGAGGCCCAAGATGTTCCCAAGCATCAGGAAGTTCCCAAGCACCAATGGGCGCACATCGCTTCATTTCATCTAGAAGAGGGTACCTTCAGTGGTTGAGCTGGTGGAGGAGGCAGCGACCCTACCCCACATAGGAGGAATTTTGCGATGGGCTCATCACTAGATTTGGGCTGACTGAATATGAGGACTTCATTATGATGTTGAATAAGTTGAGACAGACAAGGACCGTCAATGAGTATAGAGTATAGA
The DNA here is from genome assembly GCA_039583875.1 of Platanthera guangdongensis. Classification (NCBI taxonomy): domain Eukaryota; kingdom Viridiplantae; phylum Streptophyta; class Magnoliopsida; order Asparagales; family Orchidaceae; genus Platanthera; species Platanthera guangdongensis. Next base: position 1,275,566 of record CM077155.1, read on the forward strand.
AAGGAGTTTGAAAAGTTAGCTAACCGGGTGCAGTGGTCAGATAAGGTGCTTCTGGGGTGTTTTATGTCCGGACTCAAGGAGAAAATCAGCGATGAGGTACATGCGTTTCAGCCCAGGAGCATAAGACAAGCCATCAGGATGGCCTAGTTGCAGGAGGATAAACTGGGAAGACGCAAGGCGGCAACAACTTACCAAAGGAGTAGTAAGGAAGTAGAACACGGGGCGTTCAAAGAAACCAACAGCTCATCCACACGGAAGGAAGCAACCGTGAAGCGATTGTCGTTGCGGGAAATGCAGGATCGACGGACCAAGGGGCTGTGCTACACTTGCGACGAGCAATTTGTTCCGTACACAAGTGTAAAGTGATTCAAGTTTACATGCTGCAAGAAGAGGAGGAACCAAAGGCTAACGAGGACAACTCGCCCGAGGAGTGGGACGTCCTCGATTCGGAAGAGATTGAAGTTTCTGTTCATGCTTTAGAGTTGGGAGGGCAACCCTCTACGATGAGGATGACAGGGAAGGTGACAAATCAAAAGGTTTTCATACTGGTGGATAGTGAGAGCACCCACAACTTCATCAATACCGAGGTCACCAAGAAATTAGCCATCACACTGACGGTTGGCAAGGTGTTAAAAGTGCTTGTAGCAGACGAAAATCTCCTACAGTGCACCAGGGCCGTGAGAAAGATGCCACTTACGATACAGGGATTCAGGTGTCATGTGGATTTGTATATACTGCCGGTCCGGGGATCAGATGTTGTGTTGGGGGTGCAATGGTTGAGGCAGCTGAAACTAGTTACGAACGATTGGGAGAACTTGGCCATGGAGTTCACACATGAGGGAAGGAAGCTCAAACTACAAAGCAATACGAACCATTGGGTGAAAGAAGCCACTATCTTGTCTCTGGAGAAATGGGTTGAGCAGGACTACCCCATGACTTGGGTCCTGACCGACGGAGATCTAGGGGAGCCGAAGGAATGGATTCCAGAAAAGTTGCAGGAGGTTTTGGGAAGGTTCGAGGAGGTCTTTGAGACACCAAAATGGGTTGCCACCATCGCGAACATGCAATCATCGGATCATGATTAAGGAGGGTGTGGAGTCCACCAGTGTCCGACCATACAAGTATCCCCACATACAGAAGGAGGAGATCGAGAGATGCGTCTGAGAATGTTGCGAGAAGGGACCATTCGACACAACACGAGTCCATTTTCTTATCCGGTCCTATTGGTGAAAAAGGACAGAACTTGAAGATTCTGCATAGATTAAAAACTCTCAACGGGGTCATAGTTGAAGACAAATTTCTGATTCTTGTCATTGACGAGCTTTTGGATGAATAGCTTGGAGCCCAGTATTTCACGAAGTTATACTTGCGGCCGGGGTACCATCAGATCTGCATGCGATTAAGGACATAGAAAAGACAGCTTTCCAAACACATGAGGGCGCTACAAATTCCTTGTGATGCCTTTCAGGTTGACAAATACACCGTCTACCTTTCAAGCGGTCATGAATGAAACATTCAGGCGGTGGTTGCAAAAATTTGTGCTGGTCTTCTTCGATGACATCCTCATCTACAGTCCGAGGTTGGAGGAACATATGGAGCACCTGCTGTTGGTGTTGCACGCTCTCAGTGAGCGGAGTTGGTACGTGAAGAGATCGAAGTGCTCTTTCAGACAACATGAGGTGGAGTATCTGGGTCACCCGGTGAATAGAGAATGGGTTCAACCGGACCCACGAAAAATCCAGAGCATGATGGAGTGGCCCACGCCCACCAACATCAAGATGTTGTGAGGTTTTTTGGGACTAACGGGCTGCTACAGGAAGTTTGTGATGGACTACGTGAAGATCGCTAAGCCGCTGACTGCATTACTCCAGAAAGGAATGTTTGATTGGTGAAGGGATGCAAAGTTAGCATTCCAAGCACTGAATGAGGCAATGGTGACGACCCCGATGCTATCATTACCAGATTTTGTCAAGTTACTCATAGTGAAAACATATGCGTTGGGGGCCGGTCTGGGGGCGGTACTGATGCAGGAAGGAAAGTCACTAGCATACTACAACAAAGCAATTCAGGGAAAGGCGTTATGACTTTCTGTGTACAACCCCAATTTAGCAACCCCAGTTCAATCCACACCCAAAGGAAGCACGACGAGCTAACCTAGAAAAATCATGTTAGGCGAGCCAAATCTGGCGAGGCGACCCCATGTCTCACCGACAATGGGATAGACGCGAGGGAGCCTCGCCATCCAGGCACCAGCTTGCCCAACGAGTCCCGGACAAGCGCGCCCTCGCGCCAAGGCACATACAGGCCAATCGGGCCCAACCCTGCGAGCTCTCTCCCCTCGAGCCTCGTTTTCTTCTTGAGCTCGCCTCAGCAAAAAAACCAGTAGATCAACCTTTCGTCTACTCGCAGACTAGCCTGGTCTGCCCATAGCCTTCACAAACAGCGGGATCCCGCTATTTGCAGGCCAATCGGGGGTGCCGATAGCACAAAACAAAAGGCGGAGGCCGCTATTAGTAGACCAAAAAGACGATTTCGCCCTTGGTTCGGGGTTTGCATATAAATACACCCTCAAGCACCTTGGAGAGGCAGATCCAGCCTCCTTGAGCTTCGAATTTTGGGAGAGCTCTTGCTCCGTTCCATCGAAGGCGCCCAACTCATCCTTTGGCTTTGGGAGGGGAAGACGCGATACGCGCTTCCGGGTGAGTGGCGGGACCTCCTCGCTGCAGCTCACCGGGTCTGAGTGTAGGCAACTATCCATTAACTAGTAAGGGCTAAATCCTAGCTTGAACTAACGAGCCTTGTGCACCCGACAGCGGGCTAAGTAACTTGAACCGTTCCCTCCCAGTTCGAACTGCGTTGAAAAGGAAATGTTGGCAATCCTGCATGCGGTGGTGAAATGACGGTCATATCTCATCGAAAGACACTTCAAAATACGAACCGACACCGAAGTTTAAAGTACTTCCTGGAGCAGCGAGTGTTGTCATTAGAGCAACAAAAGAGGGTGACAAAGATGCTGGGTACGACTATGTGATAGAATACCGCAAGGGGAGAGAGAATAAGGTCGTCAACGCCCTTTAGCGCTTGCCTCCACCGAGTTCTATTTTCACTATCTCAGCACCCGTCCTGGGCATATTGGAGGAGGTCCGCCGGGAGGTGTTAGCCAATTAGGAGCTAAAATAAAATATTGCTGAAGATAGAGGGGTGGAGGTGGGCTACCATGTCATTAATAACCATTTGTATTACAAGGGACGCTTGGTGGTGGCACCTGGATCCCCACTGAGGCACCAATTACTCCATGAGTTTCACGACACCCCCAACGGTGGGCACTCTGGGATGCTGCGGACCTACCAACCGATCAAGCAGAATGTGTACTGGAGGGGATTGAAGGAGGATGTCACACAACACGTGAAGGACTGTAAAGGCTGTTAGAGGTAGAAGTATGAGACGACCACTCCAGCAGGATTACTGGTGCCGCTGGACATTTCGAAGCTCACATGGGAGAGGATTGCAATGGACCTCATTGAGGGGTTACCCAAATCACTGGGCAAGACTGTCATCCTGGTGGTGGTGGACCACCTCTCCAAGTATGGACACTGTACAACCCCGTATCCGGCGAGTTGGATGAACCAGGAACCAGGCCGGCCGGCTCAAATTACGAAGGCCCTAGGCGAGCTCGGCAGAGAAACCCGAGCCCGAGCTCGGCCTTCGTCGACCGCGACCTCGACATTCGCCGAGCTAAGCCAAGATTTGTCGAGCTGAGGTCGACTAACGGAGGCCGACCAATAGGCGAACTCGCCGTCCCAACTTGCACTCGCGCAAAAGAGCTCGGCAACAGTAGGAGAGCAGGATCCGCCGAGGTGGCCAGGCTCCTCAGCTCGCTCAGATCTATGAGGTACTTTTTACTGTTTTGCCCTCGCTGGTCTGCCCATAGCCCTTCAAAACAGCGGAGTTTGGCTGTTGGCAGACCCAACCAAGGGTATTTTGGTAATTTCAGGTCAATTTAGTTTGGTTATTGGCAGTTCATATCCTGAAAACTATAAATAAGACCCAAGGGGTATCCCAGAAAGCAGGCTTCCTGTGCTCTCTTGCTCCAGCTTTCAAGCGCTTTCTGAGGGTACCTTAGCCCGGCCTTTGGCTAAGGAGGGGAAGCGCTCTCAGATCTTCCGGTTGTGTGGTGGGTACTCCATGCCGAGCCCTTGGGTCAGTTCATTCATGTTTTCCTTTGTTATTTTGCTTGCAGGAGGGAAGTAGGTGCGCGATCACCCCTTCCCCACGGGTGAACTCCACAGGAAACCGATTTTCGGTTTCAACATTTTTGGTGCGGTGAGCGTGGAGCGTGGTCAGTGCAGAAAAGCTTCAGCGAGCTAGATGGCAGGAGGATAGGGACCTGACAGGTCGAGCTTGCCGCCCCCCCACCTCTGGCCATAGTGGGGATGTTTGAAGATTTCAGGAACGAGGTGCTGGGTCTCGTCAAGTTCGCACTCGGCACGCGGGCCGAGTGCTCGACTCCAGCAGTTCAGATCGCAGCTGCCCCCTCTCTGGGCGAGGACGCCCCCAGTAGGCAAGCTGGGAAGGAAGTTGCCAATGAGGGCCGGGGGTGCGAGCTCCCCGGGCGCGAGCTCTTCCCCGGCTCGGCAGACAGAGGCCGGCTCGGCGAGCTGAGCCCGCGAGACGCACCAACTCGCCCAGTAGGGGGAGGCAGCCCCTTCAGCGAGTTGGTCTCTTCAGCTCCAGTTCCAGAGGGGTTCAGGGAACCCGAGATGTCTTACTACACCGGAAAGGGAGACCCGGTCCAACACGTCCAGTGGTTTGAGGACGTGGTCTCGATCCGACAGATGTCAGACGACTTCAAATGCCGACTCTTCGCCATCACCCTCAAGGAGAAGGCAAGGGAGTGGTTCCACCAGCTACCGGCCAGCTCCGTCTACTGCTTCGAGGACCTGCATCAGGGGTTCATGCTGAGGTTCACTACCTCGAAGAGGAGGAAGGAGTCAGAGTCCCTGTTCCACATCAAGCAGGGAGTGAGACGCTGGAGAGCTACGTGGACCGGTTCCAGGAGGAGGTCACACAGGTTCAGGAGATGCCCGGCCACAGTTTGATGATGACTTTCACCCTGGGCCTGCAGCAGGGGTTCTTCAGGATGGAGTTGAAGAGAGTACCCCCCTCTCCTACGAGGAGCTGATGGAGAGGGCGGCGAGAGAAGTTGACGGGGAGGCGTCAAATCCAGAGTTCGCCCGGAAGCTGGCCAGGTGGGCCACGGAGGAAGAGAAAGAGCCAAGAGAAGGAAGAGGACAGGAGGAGTGGAGAGGAGAGCGCCGGCAGAGGGAGCAAAGGCAGCTCCAGGGGCAGCAACAACCCAGGTGGGGGCATCAGGAGCCTGATCGTCGGCTGGGCTGGAGGCCCGAGTGGCAAGGGCAGGGGCCACAGAGAGGGTACCAAGGAAGGGACCGCCACCAAGGGAGGCGAGATCAATTCCACCCCCCGGGCTGGAGGCAGGCCCAGAGACCTCGACTTCCCGATCAAGAAGAGGCTATGGCCATAGCCATAAAGGAGAGGAGGAGAGCAGCCAGGTGGAGGAGGAGAGAAGTTAGGGTGGAGTTGCCCTACTGCGACTTCCATCAGGAGGAAGGGCACGCCACAACCACGTGCCCAGAGTTCCTCTAAATAAGGGGAAACATGGAGCAACAGCAGCAGCAACAGGGGCGTCAGGAAGTGAGGATCGAGGAGGTCCCGCCTCGGGCGGAGGAGGACCTTTGCGAAGACCGGGTGGATGTCGGGACCCGAGGAGGGATCATAGTGATCCACGACGGGGGGGGGGGGGGGGGGGGGGGTTGAGGCTTCCCGGAAGGCGAACCTCCACACCATGTACCGCCGGAGCGTTAACTCCACATCCCAAACCCCACCCCCAGAAGAGAGCATCACCTTCTCCAGGAGCGATATGGCGGATCATGAGGATCCTTTTTGCGATGCGCTGGTCATCCAGACAACCATCGAAAATTTACCGTCTCCAGGATCCTCGTTGACAACGGAAGCTCCGTCAACGTCGTCTTTAAGAAGGCGTTTGACGCGATGAAGGTGGAGGCGAAGAGGGTGCTGGCCTCGGATGGGCCCTTGTTCGGATTTTCTGGGGAAAGGAAGGAAGTGGAGGGAGGAGTAGGCCTCCATGTCACCCGGGGGGCAGTCCAGAAACTGCAGGTTCGTCATCGCGGATGCCCCCAGCAGCTACAACGCCATCTTCGGGATACCCCTCATCAGCGCCTTCCGCTGCGTCCCCGCATCATTCCACCAGTGCTTGAAGTTCAGTGTCGAGGGGATTCAGGTCAGGGTCAGGGGAGACCCCAAGGTGACGCGAGAGTGCTACGTAACCGCCGTGAACTCCATCTCTTGGCAGGAGGGAGCCGAGAAGATGGAGCGGAGGATGGAGGAGGCGGAGCAGGAAGCTGGCAGGGAGGAGCTGGAAGAGAAGAGCTGCACCGAGGTTGAGGTGGCAGGAGGAGATCGGGAGGAGTTGGCCGAGGCGATGGCCATGGAAGAAGAGGTGGTGGCGGAGATCCACATCCCAGAGGAGAGGGATGTTGAAGAATGGGGAGAACAGTCCAGGTTGGAGGCTGCGGAAGAGGTGGTGGAGCTGGAGGTCCTCACCCGAGAAGGCAGGGTGAAGAAGGTCCGCGTCAGCGGAGGGCTGACCCCGGAGGCTCAGGGAAGGATGCTGGAGTGCATCCAGAAGAACGTGGACATCTTCGTATTGAGCGCCGCGATGATGCCGGGGGTTGACGCGGATGTGGCTTGCCACCGCCTCAACTTGGACCCGGGAACACGCCCCGTCCAACAAAACAAGAGGTCCACCGCGGACAAGCTGACAGAGCCCATCAGAGAGGAGGTGACAAAGCTTCTCAAGGCCGGCTTCGTGTCCGAGATCCAATACCCCGGCTGGGTCTCTAATGTAGTCATGGTTAAAAAGGGAGACGGCCGGTGGCGTATGTGTATCGACTTCTCCTTGCTTAATAAATCTTGTCCTAAGGACTGTTATCCCTTGCCTCGGATCGACGCGCTGGTTGACTCAGCCGTTGATTTTTCTGTAATGAGTTTTCTAGATGCATTTTCAGGTTATCATCAAATCAGGATGCACCCCCCAGACGTCAAAGATGTCTCGTTCATCACGGGGGATGAATGCTACTGCTATAAGATGATGCCCTTCGGGTTGCAGAACGCAGGGGCGATCTACCAAAAAATGATGGATAGGGTCTTCAAAGAACAGAAGGGGAGAAACCTGGAGGTGTACGTGAATGATCTCATGATCAAGAGTCAGGATGCGGACTCTCACCTCCGAGACCTAGAGGAGACCTTTGTTACCCTGCGCAGGTACAAGATGCGGTTGAACCCCCTGAAGTGTGTCTTCGGGGCCAGCAGGAGAAAGTTTTTGGGGCACCTCCTCACCCCTGCAGGGGTCGAGCCGAATCCTGATAAGGTTAAGGCTATCATGGAGCTGGGGTCGCCGCGAAATACTAAGGAGGTGCAGCGGTTGACAGAGAAGCTGACAGGGCTAAGTAGGTTCCTCTCCCGGGCTGGGGAGAAGTGTTCGCCTTTCTTCAAAGCGCTAGGGGGGGGGGTCAAAAATTCGAGTGGACCAAGGAGTGCGAGGAGACATTCCAGACCCTCAAAATGCAGTTGACTCGGGCCCCATTGCTCCAAGGGCCCAAGGAGGGGGAAGACCTGTTTTTGTATCTTGGGTCGGGGCGGAGGCCTTGAGCTCTGTCCTAGTTCGTGAGGAGGGGAAGAAGCAGCTCCCTATATATTACGTGAGCCGGGTCCTGAGGAAGGCCGAGCTCCGGTATCCTATTTGGAGAAGCTAGCCTTCGCCCTGGTCATCTCAGCCCGAAGGCTGCAGCCTTATTTCCAGGCACACTCAATCCGAGTGGTGACTGACCATCCCCTCCGCAACATCTTTGAGGGGGTGGAGCATTCTGGCAGACTGGCCAAGTGGTCGGTGGAGTTGAGTGAATTCAACGTCTCCTTCGTTCCCCGCCTCTCGATCAAAGCTCAAGCGATGGCCGACTTCTTGGCCGATTATGTGATTGAGGTAGCAGAGGAAGAGCTCACTCGTCCTACTCCTTGGAAGGTGAAGTAGATGGCGCCTCGGGGAGGCATTCCCTAGGAGTGGGGTGATCTTGGAGAGTCCCCAGGGGACTAGAATTGAGCAGACGGTGGTGGTGCACTTCCCCATCACCAACAATCAGACCGAGTATGAGGCCGTGATAGCAGGGTTGCGCCTAGCCAGGGAGCTGAGGGTTTTAGACGTGGAGGTCCTTACTGACTCCATGGTGGTAGCCTCCCAGATCAACGGGGAGTTCGAGGCAAGAGAGCCTACCCTGCGGCTATACTTAGCCAAAGTAAAGGGGGTCATCGACACATTCCAAACATTTTCCATCCAACACGTGCCCCGGGAGGAGAATGAGCGGGTCGACCAACTAGCGAAGCATGGCCCCCGGATGGGGGGAACTATCACTGATCTATTCCGCCTCTCCATCGAAGAAGGAGAGCTCATAGATATAGATCAGCGACCCTCGTGGATGGACCCAGTCATAGCCTTTCTTTCCACTGGAGAGTATCCGGAGGGGGCAGATAAGAAGAAGCTCAGGTACAAATCAGCGTACTACCTCCTCCGGGACGGGCAGATGTACAGGAAGACTCTCTCGGGAATGTTGGCCCGTTGCGTGGCTGAGGGGGAAGTGCAAAGAATGTTGGAAGAAGTCCACTCCGGGGAGTGTGGGAGCCACTCTGGGAGTCGGACCCTGGAAGGGAGGATTGTCAGGCAGAGGTACTTCTGGCCCACCCTGGGCCGTGATGCGACGAAGTTCGCTAGAAGGTGCCACAAATGCCAGCTGTTTGCCCCCCTCCAGCTACAGCCAGCTCAGCGGCTCAAGAGTATCACAGCCCCCTGGCCCTTTGCCATCTGGGGAATGGATTTGGTTGGGCCGTTCCCCCAGGCCAGTGGGCAGAGGAGGTTCCTACTGGTGATGATCGATTATTTCTCCAAGTGGTTGGAAGTAAAGGCGCTGACCAAGGTGACTTCCCAGCTCGTCAGGAACTTCATTTGGGGGGAGATCATCTGCCGTCATGGGCTACCCCAGGCCATTGTCACGGACAATGAGCCCCAGTTCGCCAGCACGGAGTTCACCAGTTTTTGCGAGCAGCTTGGGATCGATCTCAGGTTCGCCTCAGTCCATCACCCCAGAAGCAACGGGCAGGTGGATGCCGCGAACAAGATTATTGTCAACCTCCTAAATAAGAAGGTGGGAAACCCGAAGGGGAGCTGGGTGAAGCAGCTTCCCGCAGTTCTCTGGGCGCTGAGGACCACCCCCAACACAACTACAGGGGAGACCCCCTTCAAGCTCTCTCATGGGTGCGAGACAGTGCTCCCTGTGGAATTTGAAGATCAAACACCTCGAGTTGTTGCGGCCGGAGGAGGCAGGGAAGAATGACAGGCTGAGAACGAGGAAGAGCTGCGACTCTCCCTTGACATGGTGGAAGAACTGCGGGACCTTTCCGCCGTCCGACAAGAAGAGGTGAAGAGGAGGATGACCAAGTACTTTGACAAGCACGTCAGAGTCAAGCAATTTATGGAGGGGGACTTGGTGCTGAAGAAGGTGGATAGCAGGGAGGTAGGCGACTGTGGGGAAGATCAACCCCAGCTGGGAAGGTCCATTTATTGTAAAAGAAGTTTTAAGATCAGGGGGGTATCGACTCCAAAATGTGGAGGGCGAGACCCTGAGTCTCCCCTGGAGTGGTGACGACTTGAAACGTTTTTTCCCTTGAAACATGAAAGTGATGCTTTGATCCCGCTGTTAGGCTCTCACCTAGCTGACAGGGCTGAAAGTCACTCGGTGTCATCCTTAGACCTCGAGCAGATCCCGCTGTCAGGCTCTCACCTAGCTGGCAGGGCTGGAAATCACTCGATGGTGTCAGCCTTGGACCCCGAGCAGATCCCGCTGTCAGGCTCTCACCTAGCTGGCAGGGCTGGAAGTCACTCGGTGTCATCCTTAGACCTCGAGCAGATCCCGCTGTCAAGCTCTCACCTAGCTGGCAGGGCTGGAAGTCACTCGATGTTGTCAGCCTTGGACCCCGAGCAGATCCCGTTGTCAGGCTCTCACCTAGCTGGCAGGGCTGGAAGTCACTCGGTGTCATCCTTAAACCTCGAGCAGATCCCGCTGTCAGGCTCTCACCTAGCTGGCAGGGCTGGAAGTCACTCGATGGTGTCAGCCTTGGACCCCGAGCAGATCCCGCTGTCAGGCTCTCACCTAGCTGGCAGGGCTGGAAGTCACTCAGTGTCATCCTTAGACCTCAAGCAGATCCCGCTGTTAGGCTCTCACCTAGCTGGCAGGGCTGGAAGTCACTCGATGGTGTCAGCCTTGGACCCCGAGCAGATCCCGCTGTCAGGCTCTCACCTAGCTGGCAGGGCTGAAAGTCACTCGGTGTCATCCTTAGACCTCGAGCAGATCCCGCTGTCAGGCTCTCACCTAGCTGGCAGGGCTGGAAGTCACTCGATGGTGTCAGCCTTGGACCACGAGCAGATCCCGCTGTCAGGCTCTCACCTAGCTGACAGGGCTGAAAGTCACTCGATGGTGTCAGCCTTGGACCCCGAGCAGATCCCGCTGTCAGGCTCTCACCTAGCTGGCAGGGCTGGAAGTCACTCGGTGTCATCCTTAGATCTCGAGCAGATCCCGCTGTCAGGCTCTCACCTAGCTGGCATGGCTGGAAGTCACTCGATGGTGTCAGCCTTGGACCCCGAGCAGATTCCGCTGTCAGGCTCTCACCTAGCTGGCAGGGCTGGAAGTCACTCAGTGTCATCCTTAGACCTCGAGCAGATCCCGCTGTTAGGCTCTCACCTAGCTGGCAGGGCTGGAAGTCACTCGATGGTGTCAGCCTTGGACCCCGAGCAGATCCCGCTGTCAGGCTCTCACCTAGCTGGCAGGGCTGGAAGTCACTCGGTGTCATCCTTAGACCTCGAGCAGATCCCGCTGTCAGGCTCTCACCTAGCTGGCAGGGCTAGAAGTCACTCGATGGTGTCAGCCTTGGACCACGAACAGATCCCGCTGTCAGGCTCTCACCTAGCTGACAGGGCTGAAAGTCACTCGATGGTGTCAGCCTTGGACCCCGAGCAGATCCCGATGTCAGGCTCTCACCTAGCTGGCAGGGCTGGAAGTCACTCGGTGTCATCCTTAGATCTCAAGCAGATCCCGCTGTCAGGCTCTCACCTAGCTGACAGGGCTGAAAGTCACTCGATGGTGTCAGCCTTGGACCCCGAGCAGATCCCACTGTCAGGCTCTCACCTAGCTGGCAGAGCTAGAAGTCACTCGGTGTCATCCTTAGACCATCGAGAAGTCCTACACTCCCCAGGTAGTGCCTGACAAGCTTGGCCCTTCTGAGAATAAGCGAGCAGAGCTCGGCATAGGCGAGCTCGGGATCGCCAGTTCAGATCGGCCTCGGCAGAAGGGTGGCGAGCCAGGCCCTTGAACTTCACCGAAGGGAGGTGAATCCCGCCAGGACACCTCGCGTTCCGCTGTTTTACTTGGAAAATTTTAGAGAATTTGGTCTCATATTGATAAGGTTGTGGGCTGCTCGCGTGCGAGTAAGGACGAGTCCTAAGAATGGGCGAGCTCTCAAAAGGAACTCTCAGGGGAGAGTCCTAATGACTATCCTACTCGCAACGCCATCTACGCAAGGTCGCTGGGGGAAAGTGCTCGCAGACAAACAAGGCACAACAGAGAAATCCAACAAAGGACAAAAAAATATATATAGTTACAATGAACACAGAAGGTATCAAAAATATTTTTTCATTAAGTAAAGATATTTACATGCTGAGCTCGCCTCAGCGAGATTACAGAATATATACATTAGTCCTCGCCCCTTCCGCCAGAGTGGTGGTCCTCCCCTCCTTCACCTGACGGGTCCTGGAAGCCCTTCCCGAACAGCGCGTCCGGACTCTCTTCCTTATCACTGGGAGGCGTCGCCGGGAACAGGCTCGACATCAGGTCCTTGACGGAGATCTCCTCGCACCCCTCCACCAGAACCCCAGTGTCTTTCATCATCTGGAGGGTGCACTCGGCGGCCTGGATGGAGTTGATCCGCAACCTCTCAGCGAGGTCGGCCTCGCCAATGATCCTCGGCCTCTTGTACGGGAGGGTAGGATCGGCGTCGCTGGACGGGAAGAAGATCTCCGCCTGGCGGCGGACCTCGCGGCTGAGGTTCTGATTCTCCTCCTTCAGCCTCGGGTTCGCCCCCTCCAGCTCGGCAAGCCGGGCGCGCAGCTGGCCAATATCCTCCTCTTGCCCGGCATTGCGAGCCCCCAACTCCCCGACAGCCTTGACATCCTGAGGAGAAAGGAAAATTCGTGAATGACAACGCAAAATATTTTAAGTAAAAGAGGGAAGAAGAGGCTTGATACTCACCAACCCGCCGGCGGCCTGGGCGAGAAGACCCCCGGCGATGCCGAGCCGCCTCGCCTGATCAGCGACCTTGTCTTTGGCGACGTCGCGGGCTTGCTCGGCTTTTTGGAGTTGGTTGCTGAGGCCGAAGCTGCGGCGGACAAGCATATGATGGAGCTCCATGGCTCGCAGGTGGGCCTGCAGGCCCTCATGGCCGAGCTGCTGCAGGATCATGCCCTTGTAGGCCTCGGCGTCTTCCCGACCATAGAGGCTGAAGCCGAGGGTGTAAGCGTGACCAGTGGCGGGCTCGCGGTCATGCCAAGAGGGATGAAGAGTGGAGATGGAAACCCGGTGGGCCAGCTCGTCCCACTGCACCGTGGGCTCGCCCACCGAGTCTCTCCACAGCCCCCCAAAGTTGAAGAGGGGATGCTCTTTCGGCGTGCCGCGCTCGCGAGCCGTCCTCTTCGCCGAAGGAGGTGGCAAGATCGCTGCAGGGGGAGCGGAGGCCTCGCCGCCCTTCCGCCCCTTGCTGGTGACTTCCTTCAGCGGGCTCTCCGGCGACGCGTCGGGGGCGACTTCAGGCGAGCTCATGTATTTGGGGCTGGATTGATGTTGTGGATGTTGTTTGCCCCGCGGAGCCAGCAAGACTCTCTTCATCTTTTTAGGTAGATGTTGGTGATGGGGCGGGCTAGACCCCGCATCCTCAGGACGCCTCTTGCTGGAAGAGGGTTTGGAGAAGGCCGCTTCATCTCGACAGGCCGCCGCCGCTGCCCTCTCGCGAGCGAGAGAGTCCGGGTACAATCCCGAGTCCGCAAATGGCGGGTTCACGGGAATTAGTCGCTCCCCTGCAAGGAAAAAACTTGGAAAAGTTAGAAGATTTTCAACAGCAATAGGGCGAGCTCAGCAATCTGGCGAGCTCGGTAGTATGGAGAGAACGGTACCTTCGCCGGGCAGGACGGGGCGGAGCGTGTCGAGGCCCCTTCGCAGGAAGGCGACCTCGATGTCCTTGTGGAGGTCGGCATCATTGCCGGACACGGCCGGCGGGCGGTAGACATCCTCGCCCTTCTGCTAGGGCGAGTAAGGGATGTTGCCGAGATCACTGTTGAGGAAGGCGATCTTGGTCATCCAATTATGGTGTTTGTTCTCGATCTCGCGAACCTTGATTAGCGAGCCCCCGAAGTAGGCGATCCCATCCGGCGCCGCCTTGTAAGAAAAGAGCTTCCTGAACACAGTCAGGTTGAACTCTATCCTTTCTCGCCGGAGGTAGCTCGCGAACGCCACCATCATGGCGATGACGTCGGAGTTCAGCTGCGCGGGCACCGCGCCATAGTATTTCAGAATCTGCCGGACCTCCGGCCAGAGGGGGAGGCGCAACCCCACCTCAAAGTGCGAGATGGGGAAGGAGAGCTCATCATCATAGAAAGTGTTGATGGCATGCCTCTGCCTCGGCCGGCGCGCCTCAAAGCCTGGCGACACATGGTCACCAACGAACTCAGCGAGCTCGGCCTCGCTCGTGTGCCCCTCAAAGAAGCAGTAGTCAGTGAAGTGCTGAACGCACTTGGAGCGGCCGTCGGCGTCAGGGTTGGTCTTGCCCATGCTCGCAGAAGAAGGGATGGAGCGCGAGCAGAAAAGAGAAAAAGCACAGGAAGAGAGAGAGAAGCAAGCAGTTAAGGCGGTAGTACGGGGGTTGGTGGGGTGGGGTGGGGGGGCTATTTATTGAAAAAGTAATCAGGGGGCCAAGCTGTCCAATCGGCCCAGCTCGCCATCCCAGCTCGCCAACCCCCATCTCGCCGACTTCCGGCGCTTTCCAACCAAGGCTAAGTCAAATGAGAAGCAATATAATTACTATTATTCAGACACAAGCCACACCTAAGAATATTTGAAGTTATTTATTACAACAATCTAGTGCAGGAATAAAGAAGCGGGGCGCGCGGGAAGTGGAAAACCAGGAGGCGAGTACCGGTTGGCTCGGCAAGGGAGCCGCCTTTTATCTACCCCAGCCTCGCATCCCCCGTCCCCCAGGCTGCCGCGCGCGGAGGAGCTCGCGAATCCTCCCCGAATTCCTCTGCGCCACCGAGAGGCCGTCATCTATCTCATCTAGGAGCCGGGAAGGAGAAGTCATCTCGCCGTCCTGGCCGCTTCGCACCTCGTCAGCGAGACGCGCGCAGTCGCGTTGAAGCGCCTCGTTGACCTCCTGCACCTCGCGGACCCCGCGCACGAGCTTCTTGAAGAGCTTGATCCCCCTCCTCGTCAGCTCATCGTTCTCCACTTCAGGGCCTAGGTAAGAGTCCAGCGAGCTCGGGGAGGGGAGGAGAGAGTAATGGGCTGCCCGCGAAGATTCCTCGGCAGCGGATTGGCTGGGGGGAGCTGTGGAAACAGAAACATCAGCAAGAGGAGGTGTGCTGGAGAATCGCTTGACAAAAAGGCAAGGCCAAATTTACCTGACGAGCTCGACAACTCAAAGGAGATGCAGGGAGGGACAAACCTCATGTCCTTTCCGCGATCAGGGCCGCTTGTTCCCGGTGAGAGAAGCTCAAATCCCGGGATGGGGATGGTCTCCACGGCCGCCCCTGTGGTCACAACAGCTCGCTGAGGGGAGGGGGCGCGCACATGCGAGCTTGGCTTCTGCGAGCTCATCCCCAAGGTCCCAAAGGAAGGGGACGGGTCCCGGGGACGGTTCTCTGGGGTCATGAATTGCGAGTCCCCGAGAGTGGTCTTGGCTCGCGGGGTGGTGTCTCGCGGCGCGACGCCCTCCATGCCATCAAGCGGGCTATCCGGGCCATCGCAGATCTCGACAATATTCTTGCCCTTTTCAGGGGCAGGCAGAGTGGAGGAGCCGGTCCTGTGCTCCAAGGTGGTCCTCAGGTCGTCATAAATGAGCTCGGCCGCTTGAGGAAACCGCTTCACCCTCTTGGCGCTGGGCTCGGCAGAGCCGCCCTGCGGGACAGTGGGCGGAACCGCATTCAGGGCAGTTATGCGAGCAGCTGAGGCTCGGCGAGCTCGGTTAAGGCGCTCTTTGATCTCCTTGGGAATCAACATCTCGGCAAGGCTATGACAAAGGGGATGACAAAAGTCAGGCAGATATGCAGGTGTATATATATAGCCGCAGGTGGACCCCACCCGAAGATTCCCTCCGATCCACCCCGCGCTCGCCGAACACTTGGGGTTGGATGTTTCTTTCCGAGCTTTGCCAAGCTCAAAAAGAGCGGAGATTGTGTACTACCCCGTATCCGGCGAGCGGGGTGAACCAGGAACCAGGCCGTCCGACTCAAATTACCAAGGCCCCAGGCGAGCTCGGCGGAGAAACCCGAGCCCGAGCTCGGCGTTCGTCGACCGCGACCTCGGCATTCGCCGAGCTAAGCCAAGATTCGTCGAGCTGAGTTCGACTAACGGAGGCCGACCAATAGGCGAACTCGCCGTCTCAACTCGCACTCGCGCAAAAGAGCTCGGCAACAGTAGGCGAGCAGGATCCACCGAGGTGGCCAGGCTCTCCAACTCGCTCAGATCTATGAGGTACTTTTTACTGTTTTCTCCCGCTGGTCTGCCCATAGCCCTTCAAAACAACGAAGTTTGGCTGTTGGCAGACCCAACCAAGGATATTTTGGTAATTTCAGGTCAGTTTAGTTTGGTTATTGGCAGTTCATATCCTGAAAACTATAAATAGAACCCAAGGGGTATCCCAGAGAGCAGACTTCCTGTGCTCTGTTGCTCCAGCTTTAAAGCGCTTTCTGAGGGTACCTTAGCACGACCTTTGGCTAAGGAGGGGAAACGCTCTCAGATCTTCCGGGTGTGTGGTGGGTCCTCCACGCCGAGCCCTCGGGTCTGTTCATTCCTGTTTTTCTTTGTTATTTTGCTTGCAGGAGCGAAGTAGGTGCGCGATCACCCCTTTCCCAAGGGTGAACTCCACAGGAAACCGATTTTCGGTTTCAACAGACACTTCATTACGATTGCACCACCTTGCACTGCAGAGTTTGTGGCGGAATCCTTCGTCCGTGAGGTGGTGCGACTGCATGGAATACCGGCCTCCATCATTTCTGATCGTGGCGTCGTGTTCACTAGCAGGTTTTGGAAGAAACTCTTCCGTCTCATTGGGACAAATTTACGCATGAGTACAACCAACCACCCCCAGAAGGTCGAGCATACGGAGGCCCTAAATAGAAGTGTGGAGACATATTTGAGGTGCTTCATTGCGAGTAAGCCACGCCAGTGGAGTAAATTACTTCCCTGGGCAGAGTACTTGTACAATACGGTGTACCAAATGGTGGCAAAGATGACACCGTTTGAGAGCTTGTATGAAAGAGCACTGTCGACACTTCAAAATTATGAGAAGTGATCATTCGTAGTGCCAAAAGTAAAGTCCGCATTACAGCGGCGGGATGACATCTTAAAGCAGTTGATGAAGAACCTCCAGATAGGACAACATCGCATGAAGACTCAAGTAGATAAGCACGAGAGAAAAGTTTAGAGGTAGGGGAGCGGGTGTACCTCAAATTACAACCATACCGACAGCTGTCAGTGGCAAGAGTGAAGAACCAGAAGCTTGCACCCCACTACTATAGGCCCTTCCAAATCCTCATTAAGGTGGGGGCCGTGACGTACGCCCTGGAACTTCCAACGGACTCCCAGATACACCCAATCTTTCATGTGTCGCTGCTCAAAAGGGCTGCGCCAGGGGATGTTCAAAATGCTAGTTCATTGCAAGATGTGACAAAACTGGGCGAAGTTCGGCCAATTCCGGAAAAGATTCTTGAAGCGAGGATTAAGACAATGCAGGGGATGTCCATCATACGACTGTTGATCCACTGTAGGGGTATGAGTGAGTCCGAACGAACTTGGGTGGATTACGTCGAGCACAAAGAGACATATCCTGATTTTCATCTTGAGGGCAAGCACTATTTCGAAGACGGCGGGAATCATATGACTCGGAGCCGGTTCAGAGCAGTCTATCATCGAAAGGGGCCAAAGATCAAGGAGACTGAACCATCCGGTTCAGTCTCCCCCTCCTAAGCAAACTGGTTGGGCCTGGCCGGTTAACGACTAGGTATTTGGGGGGATGCCGCCGCACCCCGAGGGTATCGAAGATTCTATTGCAGGTATTTTTTCTTCTCACCGTAGCAGTAGGGGTAGCATAACAATATCACACAGCTCGAGAAAGTCTTGCACATGCAAATGAGGATCTCCTGACAAAAATCTGCTGAACTGTAATGAATTTTTAATTAACTATATTGATTTGGGTGGAATTTTGAAATGCACAAACTGCTCATCCACTTGTTGGAAAGGCGAAAAATTTGCTGGCAATGAGCATAAATACCCTGACATCATCTTAGCATAATTTTGAGAATCAGTAATGCAAAAAAGGCAATTTCTAACTAATAATTTAAACAGGCGGGTGATTATAATAGTTACAAAAAGTAAACAAAAGTTAAATACAATATATTGTATTAAATTGGATTGCTTAAATTAGCCTTTATATTCTCATTATGTGACCTTTTGATTTAATCTACCGTGCCTCCTGACAAAGGCGTCAAAAATTTGACCGCTACTCACGCGACCGTAAATCCCGTCTGAAGAGCATCAACAATGCACCGATCGAGGTAGTATGTGATACATACATACCAAATATCAAATATCCTGGAGCGTGGGTGAGGATGGGGTTCATAAATCTAACACTTAACCTTAATTCTTCTAACCATTATAAGCATAAATAATCCTGGAACATGAGAGACATCATTCCCCCATGATAAATTAGGTAAAAATCAAATCAATTCATTCAATCAATATCCAATACAATACTTGATTTATACCATTAAAAGTTTAGGAGTTAGCTTACAACCTTAAGAGATAGAGAATCCTTGGGCAAATGAGGGTTGAGACGAAGGTAGCACGAAGACATGGAAAGATAGGAGAGCCTACTCGTCGGGTGTGGAAGAAAGCATCACAGATCGTCAATCCAACCTTTCCTCGTCCCTTGGGCCCGTCTGATGTAAGGATGTAGTACGTTCTTGCCGCAAACACCTTCTAATGGTCTTCGTTGCCTTTGAATTTCTCTCCTTGCAGCTCTGGTTGGAGTGGAAGGGTTCTCTCACGAACTGGAAGATCACGACTTGAAACAAGAAGAAATGACAATTAAAGATTCAGAGTTCGTCCTTAATTTACTATATTTATATTTGTGGAAAAAGGATTGCCCATGGTCTAGGCGCACTGTCTAGCTGCACAGTCGTCCTCCCGATCGTGCGCGAACAATGAAATGTAGGCGAGAGAAACCACTACACCGAAAGTAATGTTTGCAACCTGTCAGAAGATACAGCATGACCGTGCACATGAGGTGCCACGATCTTGCTGCTATTTGCACACCAGATCTGCCATTAAAATGGGAGGAATGCAACTTAACTGTGCACACGCTCACGATCGTGCCTGGAGGAAGCGCACGGGTAAACTATTTATAACTCAAATTTTCAGGATGAATTAATTTGCTTAGGCACGACCATGCCTTAAGTATGAGCATGGTCGTGCCGAATGAACAAAATTGATTGCCCAGCAGCCCATGCACTCGAGCACGGTTGTGCTCAAAGGATACGTACGGTCATTTCCTAGAACTCTAAATTTCGGGCAGAATTAAGATTTGTTCAGACACAGTTGTGCCTCAAGGATGAGCACAATCGTGCCGATTTTACAAATTTAGCACAACAGCTGCTCGCATGCGAAGACACAGTCGTGCCTCAAGAATGCGCAGAGGAAAATTTTTGAACATGCCATTTTGGGCAAAATGAAGAGTTGCTCACGCACGGTTTAGGGACAAAATATGCTAAACCATAACTGAAAGAGTCTCCTTACAATTGCATACAACACGACAACCTGTAACTTTCAATAATAGATCCTCAGAAACGGTGCAGCCCAAACATGTGACAAAAAAATTCAAATATTCCTACAAATTAGGGACAAAATATGCTATAAACCATTCAAATATTAGTATAAAAATATATAATACACTTATCAAATATAAAGTCATGAATTATTAGACATAATTATAACGGCTATGTAACACGGTAAATAATAGTAATGCTTGGGACAAATTCGAAACTTGCCCTTAAGTTGGTATTTTGAAAACTATTCTTTTCATTAGTCTATACGGTTATAATACTTGATCTCTTTTCTTGTGTTGTGTTTTACTCTAAGTACACAAATTGTGTTTTCAGGAACCTTCGAAGGCTTGCATTTGAAGGAGGGCATATAATTGATCCAGATCTGGTATGATACTTGAGATCTTCATTGTTTTACAGTTAGATTCTATCTCTTCCATAGCTTCTTTCTTTTCTATGTAATGCAAGATTTATTTGGTCCACATGCTGACGTTATATTGTATGATTGTATCCATAGGGGGAATTGCTCTGCCCAGTATGCCGCAGATTTGCAAATTCAGTCCTTCCTACTGTGCCAGGAACTGCTGATAAATCTGGGAAGCATGCACGAATCTCTCCGAGGATTGCAGATGTAAGTAATACCTTCCAACTTCATCTAGCATTATCTCTTCTTCGAAGTGCAGACAAAATGGTTGGACATGATAGATTCCTCAAAATGTCTTCTGGCAAACGGAGAGACTCTATCGAGCCAGCTTTGGAGGCTATCCTGCACAAATTATACATGCTATATTATCCGCATAATTATAATGATTTATCAGTCTCTGGTAGACTCAGCCAATCACTGGTTCTGTGGGACACCTTGAGGTATTCTCTTGTATCAACAGAAATTGCTGCCCGTGGGAGAGTGAGGGCAGCCTCTGCTAATTCTAATTTGGAAGCTTTGTACGGGGAACTCCGTACTTCTAGTGGATTTATAATGTCATTACTACTGCATGTTGCTAAAAGCACTTATTGTTTGGGTTCGATTGAAGTACTCCTTCGGTTTAAAGGCATTCAACTTTTGGCAAGATCTATCTGTTTTGGCATTTCAGGGGCCAACACTTTGTCAAATTCAGACAAACGAAGAGGTGCAGTTTCCCAGCACCTGTTATTTGCAATAGCTTTAAGGACTTCCATATTAAGTGTTCAATAGTAAAGCCAATCATGAAGGATGTAATTATTAGGTTATTCAGTTTCTCTAAGTACTATATTAGTTTTTTAGAAGGTTTTTTCACATTTCCCAGACTATTTTCCCATAATTCTTTTCCTTAATAACCAAGTGCTGAAGTGGTAATCTAAGAAATGATTTGTTTGATACCTTCCACAAGGACTAGAGTATGTTTTTCTCTAACCGAGTTTTTCTCTTCAATAACCCAGTTTTTCTCTTTTCCTTACAGGCTCACTGACATTGGAACATACTGATATAGAAGAATCTTTTCCAGATGTTCAATTTTGGAAGAGTGCTTCTGATCCAATTCTTGCTCAAGATCCATTTTCTTCATTTTTGTGGGTTCTCTTTTGTCTTCCATCAACTTTTATGCAATCTAGTGAATTCTTTATCCCTCTAGTCCATCTCTTCTACACCGTGTCTGTTATTCAGGTAATTGAAATTGCATTTCATAGTTACATAAATATTTTGATTTGATTGAAGTTAACAAAACAAGTTTGTATTTTTATGTTGGTTCTGATTTGATTGCTGTTTCCCCTTTGCAGTCACTCATTACATGCTATAGCAAAGATTTTTTTGATGCATCAAATATTACTGATTCACTTCTCAGTGATGTGTGCAAAGTGATTGGGAAGTCTTTACCAGTGAAGGGATTCCTTGTTTCAAACTATATTGAATCTTCCTGTCATCCAAATGATATGGTTCACAGATTAACCTTTCCTTTTCTTAGAAGGTGTGCGTTACTATGGAAGTTGCTGCAGTCATCAACCACAACTCCTCTTTTTGATAGTTCCAATGTCTGGGAAGGACTAAATCCACATGCAAAGACTAATGCATTGGAGGTTGACAGTGCTAATTACTTTAGAATGGAGCTTGACGGAGTGAAAGAGTTGGAGGATTTATTTCATGTTCCTTCACTTGATTCGGTTCTCAAGGATGAAGTTGTGCATTCTTTAGCATTGAAATGGTGTGCACACTTTAGTGATGCATTGAGGGCTAACAAATGTGGGGGCATGCTATATTATACACCTGCGGTTCCATTTAAGTTGATGCGGTTACCATGGCTCTACCAAGATCTTTTGCAGAGGTTCTCATAAAATAATTCATGCTGTATGTTTTTTTTTGCATGACCAACTCAAGTTCCAGTTAATGCTCACTCCATTGTTTTGACTACTTATCAGGTATGTTAAACTTACTTGTCCTGAATGCAAATCTGTCCCTGAGGAACCTGCTCTTTGCCTGCTTTGTGGAAAGCTATGTTCTCCGAGCTGGAAGTCGTGCTGCAGGTATGAGTTATGGTCCTGCATCTTACCATTCACTATCTACCTTTTGTCTTGCTTCTTTCGACATTTATTTATTGTCATCTATAGTCATCTGACATCTTTCTTATTTTCCATAGAGTAAGCAGATGCTTGAACCATGCAGTTTCTTGTGGTGCTGGCATTGGTGTGTTTTTATTAGTCAGGGTATGCCTAGATCATCACAGTATTTAGTTGAATAAGTTTGTTTTGGGTACAAAAATTTATCTTTCCACTTGTTTATATTACAGAGAACTACGATCTTACTTCAGCGTTCTTCAAGACAAACCTTTTGGCCATCTCCATATTTAGATGCCTTTGGGGAAGAGGTAATTAGAATACCGAAGTTGATTCATAATTTAGTATGTCATTGTCAAGATGCTAAAAACAACATTTCTTCATGCCTTTACTTTCTTTTTGGGTTTACAAATTCTCTCCCAACGAATATTGTTGTTCATAAATGGATATGGAGTACGTATGCTCTTGTTACTTGTGATGGCGCCAATTTCTGATTCAGTTTTGAAGTTAAACTTATTTCTTTTACTAAGATATCCTACCTAATTTGTTAGTTATGGTTTTGGAGTTACACAATTAGTTTTATTATCTTATGCAATTCTATTGAAACTTTAGGTTACTGTACATTGTGCCCAGTTTCTCGCAACATATATCTTAGTTTTTCCATCATTCCATGCCTCTGCATCCTTGAGTTATTCTGGGTATTATTGGATTTTAGGGATCTGTTTAGTATTTCTGTTTGTTGATTTTGCTATAACAGATGGGCATAGTAAACATGCCAAACTTGTTTCATTTTTACACTATATGCTCTGAAATGTTTTTTTATTGATGATAAAGTTTATCCATTGACTGTTGGGTTGCACGTCACATTTCTTTACAGATTTGTCAAAAAGTCATTTTCACCTGGAGGAAAATGTTGTGCAATTTTGAGTAAACTTGTCTCTGACGGCCATGGAAGGACTTACGTATTTTGTATCTCTAGTTCTCCTTGATTGTTTGCCACTGTATTCTACTAGTTATTCTTGGCGTCTCTTAGCTTCTCCTTGATTGTGTGCCACCGTATAAGTCGAGTTATTCTGGCTTTTGTTTGTTTAGGGTCTTTCTATATTATTGTTTTAGTTTATTAATTTTTATTATAACTAATGGGATTGTTATGGACTTACTAGGAGCGGTGACCGGAGTAGTGGTTGGAGGTGGAGATGATGGTGGTGGAGGATACAACGGAGCCCTAGCCGCGATTGTCTAAGCAGGGTTGGTCATTATAGAAGAGAGCCACCAACTCACATTCAAGATGAGAACTAGAACTCTTTCATTACTTGATTGATACATGACACTAAGACTCTATTTATAGGACCCCCGGGTAGCAAACCTATAATTACATGAAGACACATAAAATATTAAAATACATAAATACTAATATAGTAAGACTTGACTCCTAACACGCACTCAATACAACATATAATATGATAATTGGCGAAGGATCCAAAATCGATCCATAACATTTCATTCACCCATGAAAATCGAGCTTGTCCTCAAGCTCTAACCTCGCATGGATGGCCGTGTTCTCAGGCATCTTAATCTCGCGCCAGAACAACTGTCGATATCTTATCGCAGTGGCCTCGAAAGTGAGCATTGTCAGTACTGGCTGAGCGGTAGCCAGCAACTTCAGTATGACAGATGGAGGAGTAAGGACCAGTGGCTTGAGGAATGGATCTGGCAAAGTGGTGGTGAGGAGACATGGCAATGCGACCGGAGACACCGGCGGGATAGCCAGATGAACTGACAGAACATGAATTGGCGGAGCAGGAGTCAGCAAGGGAAGCGGTGTCACGTTGTCTCGTTGTCTGTCGGCGAAGAAGGCGGCTGCACAAGGAGAGGCGGCGACGGTGACAAAAATAGCTGCGGATTCTTAATTCGGTGGATGATTGCATCATCATTCCGAAGGTGTGTATCCATGGAGGCCGTGAAATCTGGTAGCATCGATCCGATGATAGACGCATCCGCCACAGTCAACTTGATGTTCTCCATAATTAATTGATGTATTAAATAATTCAATTTAGAATTAATTAAATTATTAGTACTTAATTAATCAAGAATTGATTAATCAATTAAAAATGTAATTTCATTAATTTATATTTGAGAAAATGATGGGGTGGATATGTTGCTGCATGGTGCACAGGGTTTTATAAAAAGAAAAATAGGCACAATAGTTAGAGCCGGTCCCGATGCAAAAATCTTGCAAGCGCTGGTTTGGAAAACTGTTGAAAGTTGCGGCACGATAGAGGGTTGTCGATAGAATTGCAGGCGCTAGGATCCAGGAATCAGTTACGATAGAAGGTTTTTTGCTCGATGGGAGAGGGTGGCTGCGTGATGGGCAACATAAGAGTAGCAGATGGTCGTCTGCATCTTGGACGAAGGAAGGAGCAACGACCGGTCATCGATCTAGGCAAAGAGGCTGTGTTGATTTTGGACGAAGTTGCCGACTGGTGTATGGGAGCAGAGCGACAAGATGCGTTTTCGCTAGAACTTTTGTGAAGGAGACTGGCTGGTCGATGATGACGCATGGCTCGTTGATGACAGGATGGGCTCGAGCGATGTTGGACGCTTCCGGGTTGTGCTGGGAGTCGTGGACAGGCGATCAGAAACATCAGCTGAACACTGTAGGGAGGGTTGCAACTTACTTGTGATCGAGCGGCGGAGGAAAATGAATGCGACGTGTGCAGCGAAAGAGGAAGGGAACATGACAACAGGGTTTCAAGCCAAGGAAGGAGTCGCTATGTTACCAAAGTTGTTATGGGCTTACTAGAAGCAGTGGCCGTAGTAGTGGTCGAAGGTGGAGATGATGGTGGTGGAGGATACAACGGAGCCCTAACTGCGGCTGCCTAAGCGAGGGTGCTCATTAGTTGAGAGAGCCACCAAGATCTCACATTCAAGATGAGAACTAGAACTCTTTCATTACTTGATTGATACACGACACTAAGGGTCTATTTATAGGACCCCCGGGTGGCAAACCCGTAATTTAATGAAGACGTATAAAATATTAAAATACATAAATACTAATATAATAAGACTTGAGTTCTAATACAAACTCAATACAACATATAATATTATAATTGGCGAAGAATCTAAAACCTATCCGTAACAAGGAATAGTAAGTGTGAAAGTTTAAAAAT
Organism: Platanthera guangdongensis; assembly: GCA_039583875.1. Classification (NCBI taxonomy): domain Eukaryota; kingdom Viridiplantae; phylum Streptophyta; class Magnoliopsida; order Asparagales; family Orchidaceae; genus Platanthera; species Platanthera guangdongensis. The sequence continues at coordinate 1,300,544 of CM077155.1, forward strand.
AAATTTATTATTATATCAATCTACTTATTATATTGAGGTGCTCTTCTTTATATAGAGTAAAAGAGGAGAACTAATTCCCATTAAGTTATGTGAGAATAAATACAAGATGGATGAAGAACCTGCAATTTCCCTTGTTTTGAACTCTTATAATTGAGTTTTAACACTCCTCATCAAGCAAGATCATATATATTGTAGAAAAATGAAATACGAAGCTCAAAGTTTTTATTACTTCACATGCATCAACCTTCGATACAAGCATTTGTACGCATTTATAGGATGGAGGAGTGAAATCTTAACTCAAACCAAGATGTGAGAATAATCTATACATGTGAAAATAGAGCCTATACATGAGCCTTTTCATGAGCTTATTCATAGTTCTACACTCCCTGCAAGGTGGAGCATATAGATTGCAGACGTTACGCTTTGAAACGAACTGTCGGTATATTGGGCGTGGTAAGGCCTTGGTGTGGACATCAAAAATTTTCTTTGCAACGGTATACCTCAAATCAACCATGCAAAGTTTAACTTTTTCTCGGATGAAATGACAATCGACTTCAATATGCTTGATAAGTTCATGCAAAATATGATTCTCAGCGATATGGATGACAACTTGAATATCGCAGTAGAGAACGATCGGAGATGGGAGATTTACACCAAGATCAGTAAGATGAATTTCCAACCACGTGAGTTCGGAAACAATAGACGCCATCATACGATACATAACCTCTGCAGAAGTGCGTAGTACCATCATCTGCTTACCTCACCAAGTGACCAAGTGTCCCCCAAAACATATGTGCAATAGCCACTCTTAGATTGTTGAGCATCGAGGGTCCCGACATGTTTACATAAGAATGTGCAATTAATGATAGAGAAGAGGAGGGCTTATACTCAAGCGCTTGTCCCAGAGCATTCTTCAGATACTAAAGGTTGCTCGACAAATTGGAGGTGAGACATCCGAGGAGAATGCATGGAGTGGATGGCCACTCCATCAGCAAACGATATATCGTGTCGTGTGATAGTTAGATAAGCTTGTCGGTGAGATGATGATAGTACTCCAGATTAGAGAGAAACAGATCAGAGTCGGATGCATGAGCCGTGCTTGTGGTTGACATCCATGGGTGTGTTAGCATGCTTGTATCATGAGTGGCCTGCATCATGAAGAAGATCACGACAGTACTTCTGTTGAGATTAAGACGAGCCCATCAAGTCGACTAACACCTCAATACCCAAGAAATATCGGAGGTGGCCAAATCTTTGGTTTTAAATTGTAAGGGAATGTGCTTATTGATAATTGATATACTGTTCAAAATATTACCTGTATTGAGAATATCATCTACATATTCAAGAAGTATAATCTCGTCTGCTGAGTAAAGAAGAAATCATCCAAACTCCGAATGAAACCAAAATCTCAAACGATCTGATTGAGCTTGTCAAACCAAGCCCGAATGGACTCTTTGAGTCCATACATAAATTTCTTGAGGTGACAGACAAAAGACTTTTCGTGATTTCATAATTAGGAGGTTGTTGCGTGTAGACAACCTCTGCAAGATCTCTCCATTATGGAATAAATTTTTGATATAATGTTTATGCAACTTCCAATGGCGATGGACGACCAAGGAGACCAGGAACCATACAATATTTAGCTTAGTCGAGGTCATATTGTTGAGTGAAACCTAGAGCCACAAGATGAGCTTTTAGGCGATCAACTGTCCCATCCGGTTGATGATCACAGTAAAGATATATATACATCCCACACTGGATTGGCCATGAGGAAGGTGGACGCGTCTGATTTGCATAGAGGGCAACCATTTCATCATTTATCGTGGCCCTACACCTTAGATGCTGAAGAGCTTCCTGCATAGAAGAGGGCGTGAAGATAATGGAAAAGGAAGTTGCAAAGCCTTGAAGTTCGGGAGATAACAGATGAAAAGAGACATAATGAGAGAGAGGGTGTGGCGTAGAAGGGATTGCAACCTTGGGGGAAGCTGTAATCGGACCAACTGGCCATGAAGTGTCATCAGTAGGGGTAATTGTCTCAAGACATCAAGAGAACGACCATGAGTTTACACACGAAGAGGAGGAGATGGCAATGTTGGGAGTACGTGAGATGGTGTTGGAAGTAGGGGAGGTGTGGTGTTGTCGATAGGTACGTTGAAATGCGGGGTTATCACGAGAAGTCGAGGAGTAGAAGGGTTGATCCTTGAGGAAGGTGACATCAACGAATGTAACTATTTTCCGATTAATGGGAGTAACACAAATATCCCTTCTGTGTGCGTGAGTACTCAACAAACATATACTTGGTAGCACGTGAGACCAATTTGTCAATGGTATGGCCAAGATGATGGACAAATCAACACTTCATAAGACACGTGGACTCAAAAGGAAGAGGAGTGTTAAAGGAAAGGGCATGGAAAATGACATCGTAAATTTGAGAATGGACGTTAACATGCTATTAATTATATAAAATGTGGTGGAGACTGCGAAGTGTCAATAGATCATATGGACCCGCATTTGAAACATAAGAGAATGTGCAACCTCGAGGAGGTGGAGGTTCTTCCGCTCTGCCACACTATTTTGTTATGGTGTATAAACACAAGATGTTTGGTGAATAATAACCAACCTATTGAAATTTTTCTGGAAGTCATGACTCTTATTTTCACGCGTATTATCAGGTTGAATATTTTAATTGAGTGCGAGAATTGAGTACAAATCTCAAATTTGAATGTGCGAAAGATGCATAATAATTCAGAGCAATCATGCAACAAATACAACAATGTCATGTGAGAATGATCATAAATAAATATATGAATATAACAATTTTTCAGATAAACTAGCCGTTATATATGGGTCTCAAATGTCTGAATAAACGAAATCAAATGGAGCAGGGCTCGTAGTATAATGGAGGGAGAAGATAAAATGATGTTGTTTTTCCCATAAATACTTGATTCACATATAAATTCAGTAGAATAAAATTTAGAAGGAGCTTTTTGCAGGATAGGAAGAGGAGCATGACCAAGATGCTAGTGACAATCAACAAAGGTGATGGATGAGGGAACTGTGGTGGGAAGGTTCAGAGTATAGAGCCCATTTGATATTCCGCGTCCACCGATCCTGCACCACAAAGGAAGAAGAGGAAATGGTTATGGAGTAGCTATGATCACGAGTAAGACGACTAATAGAAATGAGATTAAATTGGGAGACAAAAACATGAATAGATCTGAGAGAGGTCGATAGAGTATTCTCCAGATCCGTAGATCAGGGTGGTTTCTCCATTGGCGACAGTGATAAACTTGGAACAAGCAGAGTCCATGTATTGAGAAGATTTTTTGTAGAGTAATATGATTTGTGGCCTCAGAGTCCACTATCCAGGAGAGACTATGAAAAAACATGATATATCTTAATTGGAGATAGAGGTGGAGCCAGTAATCTGAGTAAGCAACCCTTGTAGTTGTTGGAGTTCCTCCCGCAATGTGTCAATATTGGAGTCAGATGTGGTAGGAACATCCAATGCTAGAGAAGCATGGTGCTGAGGAGTGAGGGTTGGAAGGCTGTGACATGGACCCATACTTCCTGTGACATGTGGCCTTAATATGATTTGTCTGACCATAATAGATACACAAGTGAGTGTTTTGCTCCTTGGAGCAATTCTGATCATCCCGACCACCGCCATGAAACCCACGGAGACCTCTTCGGTTCCCAGGAGGTGGAGGTCGAGCTTCAACAGAACATTGGAGCAAGGTTGGAGAGGGAGTCACCAAGACATCAGTGGGAAGAGTCATCTTCAAAACCGTAGAGCACACATTTAAGAGAGATGGAATATTTAGAGAAGAAACGCCGGTGGAACGAACATTATAAAAATGAGGTGGCAGACTCCTTTTTATTCTGATCATCACTAGTTTTATGCTGACAGACTCCTTCCGAGCCTGTTGGATGGCAAAATCTAATTTTGGAGGATGGTGTTGAAGCCAAGTCTCGGTGAGACTCCTCTGTTGTTCCAATAATGAGGTTAGGTCTCCATCCGGACGTGATTCGACGGTCTGAAGGCCTCTAAGGATATCAAACAAGTGTTGAAAGATATCTTGTCCAGAGTAGATGGACTTCAGTTCATCCCATATGATCTTGACAGTCTCGTGGTGCATAGCCATCTGATAGGGCTCACTCTCTGTGGAGTTTAAAATCTAGGAATGGACATGACCATAATCCGCGAGCCATTGCTCGGTTTTCTCAACAATTGTGTCGTGAGTTAGATGATGAAGACCTTTGTTCTGGAGGGCTCAGTGCATTGAGTGGACCTGCTCAACAAATTTTTTTTCCCGGTGAGGGAGATAGTGGTGATGTGCAAATTCATCGTAGTCGTCAGGGATAGGAGCCAAAGTGAGTGCCAAAAGAGTAGAAGAGGCAGATACAACATTCGTCCCAATATTATCAGCAAGAGCTGGGAGGAAGGAGTCGGAGATTGCTGTAGGTGAGGATCGCCAAGTGTTGAAAAGTTAGGGGCTGACGAGCTTAAGAGGCGAGTTCGGGAAATAGGTCTGCGAGGACTGGAAGCAGAGAAGCGACAACAGGAGTGAGAGCTAAGTCGGCCGGAAAAATTATATTTCCGTGGTAAATATATTTGTTCATAATATAATTATTTGGTCCGATTGTCATTGTACACCTATTTATATTTTATCCATTAATCCAAGATTTATCCTTAAAATTAACGTATTTAAATGTAATTCACTCAATATAATCCTTTTCTCCTTATCCTACCAACCGTCAAATCTACCGAATTTACTATTATCCCAATCCCATTTTGTGCCGCTCGACACTTACCTCATATTACTGTTATCATGTCCACCTATCGGTTTTCAAGTCAGCATACGACAAGTCATAATATAATAAATAAACATTTTGGGTCACTTGGAAACCCTTCCCCTAACTAGTTGACCTCATAACAATTTGATGCGGAGCAGAGACGAGCACAAGATTTGGGCCCGTTCGGGGCTGATTTGGCGATATATGGCGTGCCCGGATCGACGATCGGACTCCGCAGATGTGTCCGAATCTGCGTCGCGAGTCGAGATCATATATTAGTTTATTTTCATGTATTTTAGTGGCCTCTCCCACCGACCAATCATAGTCGTTGATAGAGATGCCATAATGTCTTGTTTTATTATAAATAATGGTCTAAGAGGCTGAACCAAGACATTGCAGAATTTTGAAGAAAGTTTTCCCGGATTCCAGTGATCACCCCTCGGTGCCGACGTCGTGGATCCCTAGGTGACAATTCCTAGGTTGGGTTTCTTCCCCCTATCTTCCCCTAACCCTTGCCATCAATTTCTCCCCCCCCCCCAAATCCTCATCTGTACCCGCTGCAACCCCTATTTCCGGAACCCTAACAGCCACTGCAACAGTGTCGCTGCTACAGTACCGTTGCTACAGTGCTCCTGCTACAGCGCAGCCGCTGCAGTTCCACTACTACAATACCTCTGCTACAGTACCCGCGACCCCTCCTCTCCCATTTCCCACCGCCGACGTTCCTTTTTTGGCTGTCCGAACAACCCGCCGGCCTCTCCCCCTGCCTTCCCAAACCGCCCCTCCCCTACGTGGATCCACCGCACAAACAACCCCAAAATTTTAGATCGGTTCAGATCTAAAGTTTTAACACCCCGATCTGAACCAATCTCCTAGTGGCCGGATCTACCTGTTTCCGGACCGATCTCTTCACTTTTTGTCGAGGACAGCCACCGCCATCATCGTTGCGCCTCAGGTTCCATCTTCGATCGTCGATCCACGCATCCGGATCCAAAGTCTTCAGTGTCTCGGTCAGCCCGCTACTTTGGTGAGCCTCTCGTTGTATTGGAACATTTGATTTGATATTATTATTGGTTGATTGCCGTGCTTTGCTTAGATCTGTACTTGTAGAAATTTGTTGCGATACGTTTAAATTTTAGGTGAGATTTATTCGCCGCGCGCTTAGCCTTGGCTCTCCGAGCGGAGGAAAGCCGTTAAATAATTGCTGAGTTGAATTTTTGTTTATTTCCTTTAATTAACTGCGTGAGTTGAAATTGTTGTTGCTCAAATTATTTTGTCACCGCCACCGACGGTTTTTGCATTGCATTTAGAGTCGGATTAGAGGATCACGTCCACACCCCTTCCCTAGAAGTCTAGTTTTGCCAACCCCCCCCCCCCCCCCCCCCCCCCCCCCCCCAGCCTACCCTGGTTCGCAATTAAGGAATCCCTTAAAGAAAAAAGGAACCCTGTGATTTTGATTCAATAATTGGAGTCATCGGCAGTCCGATAACTAGAACCCGCTCACAACCATCATGCTATTGAGGACAACTGAAGAGTATGTTACTGTAGAGTTAAAGAAGTTGATGAGGACTGCAGAAGACGATGTAGATCTTTGCAGTTAAAGCGTAGTCCATTAAAATTCTACCTAAATTCTCCCAGATAATTTGCAGAAGATAATCATTTTCAACATTTTAAAAGATTAACACGTCATTGCATGATATGCCCACCAAGATTGTAATCTAGTTTATGATAGAATTGGCGAATTGCTACGGAGATTGGATTTTGTTAGGAAAGAAAATTAAGAAATCTTCAAAGTTCAAATTCTAAGTTGATTCTGCCTGCAACCAGACAGGAGTAAATCATATTGTTGTTCATTTTTTATGGGGATTCCATCCACATTAGATGAAGGCACGTAATGCGAGCCTCCATTATTCCAAGTCACGTTCAATCATGTTATTTGTAGTTCTATTAAGCTAGTGTTGTTTGAGGTTGGTTTAATATTTCTTACTGAGTGTCTTTGTGCCTAAAATTTATATTTGATGAACCTTCCATATTAGAGGATGAGTCACAAAAATTTTTGGCTCCCTTAAAAGTTCCAATTGTTGGGTGAGAAGAAAGGGGTTTTGATGCGGAGCAGAGACGAGCACGAGCTTTGGGCCCATTTAGGGCTGATTTGACGACTTACCATATATGACGTGCCAGGATCGACAATCGGACTCCGCAGATGTGTCCGGATCCGCTTCGCGAGTCAAAAACATATTAGTTTATTATTTTTGGTTTATTAATCATGTATTTTAGTGATCTCTCCCATCGGCCAATCATAGCCGTTGATTGAGATGCCCTAGTGTTTCTTTTTATCATAAGTATTGGTCTTATTGGAAAAGCTCATGTAAAAGGCCCATTTAATGGCCCACTTTATTTATTTTCTTTCTCCTCCTTCTTTAGTCCCACATCATGTATAAGATTTATTCTTCTCTCTTCTCTCCTATATATTTGTATTCTCTCCTTGTATTCATATACTTGAATAATACATACAAGCTTTGGGCACTATCAACATGGTATCAGAGCCAGGTTACGTCTAGTTGCGACCTGCCTTTTTTTCTGTCCGCTCCGGTCTCCTGCGGACTGCCCTTCTGCATCCGCCTCTCTGCGGACTGACTTTCTTGTCCGCCTTCCCTGCGGACTGCCCCTCTGCATCTGTCCGCTCGGCTCCCCTGCGGACTGCCTTCCTGTCCGCTCCGGTCTCGTGCGGACTGCCCTTCTGCTTCCGCCTCTCTTCTCTCTCTCCGTGGTTCCACCCTCCTCAGGCTTCTTATAGCCATCTTCTGCTCTGACTCGTGGGGCCCACCTCTCCTATCCGCTCCGGACGATCCTTCCTGTCCGCTGCACTCTCTGTTTGTGTCCGCTCGAGCCTCTTTGCTCGCGGACTGCTCCCTCTAGCCCGCTCTATTTCTGTCCGCTCGAGCCTCTGTGCTCGCGGACTCCCTATCCGCAGTCTCTTGCGGACTGCTCCTGTCCGCTGTGGGCTCTCCTCGTGTCCGTTGTGCGCTCCTCTTCTCGTGCTGCGTGGCTTCTTCCTCGTAGTCTCTTCTTCAGTCCGCCACAGTGTTTTTCAGCGGCCTGCCCCAGTCCGCTGCGATCTGCTCCAAACTGCTGCGACCTCTGCCGCGGACTGCTCCAGCTCTGCTCTAAACCAGTCCGCCGCGACCTCCTCCAAGCTCTGCTCCAAACCGCTGCGACCTCTATCGCGGACTGCTCCAGCTCTGCTCTAAACCGCTGCGATCTGCTCCACACTGCTGCGACCTCTTCCAATTCGCCGCGACCTCCTTTCGCGGACTGCTCCCGTTCTCCGCGACCTCACCCAGTTCGCCGCAACCTCACCCAGTTCGCCGCGACCTCCTCCAGTCCGCCGCGACCTCCTCCAGTCCGCGCGGTTTGTTCTCTCCGTGCCCTGCTGTCTGCTCCTCCTCAGTCGCCATGTCCTCCAGCGACTCCACTACCGCTCAACCCCCGGCCGACCACGTGGCTCCTCTCGAACTCCGCGATGAGCTTCAGATTACTACTATTTCCCTCTCTGGCAAGTCCAACTTCATCCCCTGGGTCCATTCCGTCCGCCGGGTCTTACAGGCCAAGGGTCTTGCACGTCACCTTACCCAGGGCTCACCGACTCCTCCTACTGATGATTGGCTCCGAAATGGCGGTCGCGTCCAGACCTGGATCCTGAACGCGGTAGAGGGTGAGCCGTACCAGATGATCATGTATCATGAGACCGCCAAAGCCATGTGGGATGAACTTCATTCGTTGTACTCTGGGAAGGACAACCTTCAGCACCTTTTTGACATCATCACTGATCTTCAAGCCTTGGATGTTGGCCAAGCTCTGGACATGACCTCCTTCGTGGCCCGTGCTAAAACTCTCACGGAGGCCTGGATTCAGCACCAGCCCGCGACTACTGATCTCGCTGCCCAACGCGCCCAGAAGGAGGCTGTTTGTATTGCTATGATTATGGCTCGCGTCCCGCCACACCTGCATAGTATCCGGGCCCAGGTTCTGGCTTCACCCACTACCCCTTCCTTCTCCGATGTCTGCTCGATGTTACTTCGCGTACCACCTCCACCGGAGGCTCCTGCACCACCCTCGCCGGCCCTTCTTCAGCAGGCCCTTCCTCCTTTACTTCCCCAACCCTCTTTTACTCGGGGTGGACGTACGGGCTCCCGTGGGCGGGGCCGTGGTGGCCGCGGACGGCCCAAGTGCACCTACTGCGGCCGGGATGGCCATACTGAAGCAGTCTGTCACAAGAAACATGGCTACCCTCCGCGCCCGCCTACTGTCGCTGTTGCCGATAGCTCTCCTCCGACTGGTACGGATCTTGAGGCTCTTCGCCTTCAGCTGCAACAACTCCATGAGCTCCTCAACCCTCCATCTGCTTCCATTGCCTCCACCTCCCATGCAGGTATTGTCTCCACCTCCACTACAGGTTCTGCCTGTCTTTCCTCCGGATCTCGCTGGATCCTGGACTCGGGAGCCACCACCACATCACTTCCATGCGGCCGCCCCAGTTCTCTGCTGCTGCTCATCCCCCGTCTATTACTGTGGCCAATGGTGCGCTTGTCCCGGTCTCCGGCTGCGCTGATCTCTTCCTCCCTCCCTCTCTCTCTCTTCGTTCCGTTCTTTATGTGACAGCCTCACCTTTTAATTTACTCTCTGTTGGTCGTATTACTACTGATATGAATTGCTTTATCACCTTCACCCCTTCTGGTTTTTTGATACAGGATCGACAGACGCGGATTATCATTGGTAGGGGTCGACTGCAGAACGGGCTCTACCTCCTCGATGTCTCTCCCACATCCCTTTCCTCTGTTTCCTCGTCTGATTGGCATTGTCGGCTTGGGCATGCCCCTCTACCTATCCTCCAGAAGGCGCTTCCAGACCTTTCTCTTCCTGCTTTTAAATGTGATTCTTGTATTATTGGCAAACAGCCTCGCTCTTCTTATCCCGCACATTGTACTAGGAGCTCTGCTCCGTTTGATTTAATACATTCTGATATTTGGGGACCGTATAAAGTTTCTAGCATTTCTGGTTATCGTTATTTTATAACATTTATTGATGATTACTCTCGCACTATCTGGTTGTATCTCCTACATGATCGCTCTGAGCTTCCTCGTGTCTTTCAGGCGTTTGTGTTAGAGACTCGTACGCAATTCTCTACCACCATTAAAACTTTCCGCTCTGATAATGCCCGGGAATACACTAGGCACGAGTTTGCCACTCTCTGCGCAAACTTCGGTATTGTTCACCAGACCTCTTGTCCCTACACCCCTCAACAAAACGGGGTCGCCGATTGAAAGAACCGCCACTTGCTTGATGTTGCTCGCTCCCTCATGCTTCACATGCACGTTCCCAAAGTATTCTGGAACTTTGCGGTGTCCACTGCATGTTTTCTTATCAACCGTCTCCCCTCTCCGGTTCTCCAGAACGCTACCCCCTTCAGCCTTCTTTTTCCCTCCACACCCGCCTTCCCCCTCACCCCCCGGGTTTTTGGATGTACCTGCTTTGTCCATAACCTGGGCCCCACTCTTGACAAACTGGATCCCCGTGCGGCCAAACACATTTTCGTCGGCTACTCCCGCACCCAAAAGGGCTATGTTTGCTACTCTCCGCTCACCCGGAAGGTCTCTGTATCGGCTGATGTTACTTTCCGGGAGGATCAACCCTTCTTCCCTCCTCCTTTGCCACCACTTCTACCACCACCTCCTACAACTCCCTCCCTCCCACGGCCGGTGATCCCCGTCCACTCACCTCCCACCATCCCTCCGCCTCCTCCCACCCTTGACCCTCCTCGACCCCCCGTTATTCGGGTCTATACTCGTCGCCCTCTTCCTCCCGTTGCTCCTCTGCAGTCGGCTTCGACCTCGGCTTCTCCGTGTTCTGCTGCTCCGGTGTCGGCCTCTACCGCTCATCCAATGGCGGACTATGTTTCTCTCCATCGCCTCTCTCCACCTCTTCAGACCTTGGCTACTTCGCTATCCTCGGTCTCTATTCCTACTTCTGTCCAGGACGCTCTTCAACATCCTGGGTGGCGTGCGGCCATGGAAGACGAGATGACTGCTCTTTGGGCCAACCAGACTTGGACCTTGGTGCCCCTTCCTCCCGGCCAGAAACCTGTTGGGTGCAAATGGGTCTTCGTCATTAAACATGCTCCTGATGGGACCATTGATCGCCTCAAAGCTCGTTTGGTTGCTCGTGGCTTCACCCAGCAACAGGGGCTGGACTATGACGAGACTTTCTCTCCGGTCGCTAAGCTCAACACGGTCCGAATTCTCATTTTTGTTGCTGTCCATCGCCAATGGCCCTTATTTCAACTCGACGTCAAGAACGTTTTCCTGAATGGCGACCTTCAGGAAACGGTTTACATGCAACAACCTCCCGGGTTTGAGACCACGGGGGAGTCACGGGTTTGTCATCTTCTCAAATCGCTATATGGTCTCAAACAATCCCCTCGGGCATGGTTCGACAAGTTCAGCAAAGCTCTCCGGGCAATTGGCTTCACTCGCAGCTTGACTGACTTCTCATTGTTTACTCGCCACCAGGCCACTGGTACGGTTCTCCTATTGGTATATGTCGACGACATCATTATTACTGGCAGTGACTTGGACAGCATACATGTTGGGTTTCTCTATAAGGATGGCACAACGCTTGTGCACGCAGCGGAAGAAAAACATCAAGAAAAACCCAAAGAGATGTGGATCGGGCCATGAACGTTGAATCAAGAAATTAGCACACAACTAGGCAAAAATTACCTCGGTGGCGTTGAGTCACAACTCAACGGAGATGCTCCAAACTTTGTGTTCCTGCTGGTGGCGAGTTGTACGTGGAATAATATCCACGTCTCTGCAGAAATCCACACGAGCGAGAGAACGCCGAGCTATCCGTCACCCGGATTATCGGGAAGGAGAGAGACCGCACCTTGCTTTCCCACGGACTGCTAGGTCCGCGCCAGGGATTGCAGCGCCAGCGACGATCGCCGGAGAGAAGGTGGTCAACAGAGCAAACACGGCGGCGGAACTCTTCCGGCGGCGGGATCGGGATCGGCGGAACGATCGCGGAACTCTTCCGTCGGGTTCGATTCGATCAGAAGATATGTAATCCCGAAAAACCCTAAGTGTTATATTTATACTAAAGGTATAAATAAACCTAGGTTTATCGCTATCCGCAGACCACCCGAAAATAGGGTACCAGAATCGGTGAATATCGGTCGGTGAGAATCGGCGAGAATCGGCGAGAATCGATCAGCGAGCATCACCATGGATCGGCGAGAATCAGAGTACAATACTCGACGATTCTCGCCGATCGTCGAGCCTCACTTGATGATACACGTCGAATCTCGTCGACCGTCGAGCCGCGGTCGACGATTCATGTCGAAGTCGTCGATCGTCGAGAATCAGCATATTGATTCTCGACGATTCTCGTCGATCGGCGAGAATCAGAGAGATGATTCTCGCCGATCGGCGGGAATCAGAAAGACGATTCTCGACGAATGTTATCGACCCTCGGACGACAATCCTTACCAGCTCTCCAAGGCAACATTTGCCCAACCCGATGATTCTTTAAGGCAACACTTTGTCCACAACCCCATTCAGGTCGGTGATTGGTAACCTTTACCAACACAGTCAATTATGCAACTTCTCCACATCTCTTATGTGCGACCCTGCATGCCCATATCGCGTTGGCAGTGAGATTACATGTTTGATCACTTCCAGATCACAATGGTAACTCCAACAGACTCCCACTTGATCTCGAAAGTATCAAAGCAAAAACCTCACAAACAATGAGCGGCATCTAGCAATGCATCATTGCTCCACAAGCAATAAGAGTTTATAACTCATAAGCCTTTATGACCAATGTATCAGCGTTGTCTTTGTCCCTTTGTCCCTTACATCCGGAAAGAACTAGAGGCATGGACCGTGTCACCCTCGTAATAGCTCAATCCAAGTTTTCTTGATCCAGGACGGACTTCCAGAGAATGGTGAGTCCAATATCACATATTGACTCAACCAAGCATGACCATGCATTTCTCAGTCCAGTTCCATCAAGGGGCCCATGGATGCAACTCCTGTCATACAATAGGACAAATCCCATATCTGCTCACACACAAACACCCAAATGATTCGTAACATGCCCAACAACCACACTTATCATCAACCTTTCTCAAGTAAGACTTTAGATGACATCAAAACACGCTCTTCCTCACTTGATGAATGCTGTGACTTCAGGTCAAAGGATCACAACACCATTGTCAATTGAGATCTACTCGTGACACGATTGGATGACAATCCACAGAGTAGTCTCAGGTTGGGTCTGTCCAGTACAACTTGTTCACTAACAAGTACCCACGTGATGACTTGATATCACAATATCATGACCTGTGAGAACCGGTCATCAGTCAACACACGTGCTAGTCTTCATGTACCATCATCACCCTTAGCTTCTATGATGATACTCGACCAGGGACCTTTAAGAATGAAGCTTCAAATAAATCATGGGCTCTCACATTCAAGTCACGTACTTGATGTCTCATGGAAGCGAACATTCTAAGGGTATCTATTATGTTAACATTTAACTATCATATAGAAAAAGACATAATAAAAGAACTTGCCATTAATTGTAAAAGGAAAAACCAGGTACACAGTCCATCATATGAACAAACAGCCAACAAAATACATATTTACATGCAATCCACAAGATTCTCGCTAGAGTTGATCATTTAGGTATCGTATACCCATCGATCTAGTATGACCATCATGCTTTCTCTGCGCGAGAGGCTTTGTCAGCGGATCCGCAATATTTTCCTCAGTCGGCACTCTGCAATGTTTACATCTCCTCGTTCGATAATCTCACGAATAAGATGAAACCGCCGAAGTATGTGCTTGGAGCGCTGATGAGATCTAGGTTTCTTAGATTGTGCAATTGCACCATTGTTATCACAGTAGAGAACTACGGGACCAACAATGCTAGGAACTACATCAAGCTCGCCGATGAATTTCCTAATCCATACAGCCTCCTTCGCCGCATTAGCTGCTGCGATATACTCGACCTCTGTTGTAGAATCAGCAACTGTCTCTTGTTTGGAACTCTTCCAGCTCACAGCTCCTCCATTCAGGCAAAACACAAAACCTGACTGAGACTTGGAGTCGTCTCTATCAGTTTGGAAGCTAGCATCTGTGTAACCACTTACAACGAGCTCTTCCTCTCCACCATACACCAAGAACACATCCTTAGTCCTTCTCAAGTACTTCAGGATATTCTTGACTGCAATCCAGTGACACTCACCGGGGTCTGACTGATACCTGCTAGTCATGCTCAAGGCAAAGGAGACATCGAGTCGAGTACATAACATCGCGTACATGATTGATCCAATTGCCGAAGCATATGGAATCAACTTCATGCGGTCCTTATCTTCACAAGACTTTGGACACTGGTCCTTAGAGAGATTCACACCATGAGACATGGGCAAAAATCCTTTCTTGGACTCAAGCATGTTGAACCGCTTCAACACCTTTTCGATGTACGTACTCTGGGTCAAACCCAGCAACTTCTTCGATCTATCTTTATAGATCTTAATACCGAGTATGTAAGTCGCTTCACCCAAATCCTTCATTGAAAAGCAGTTCCCTAGGTTGTTCTTAACAACTTTCAGGGTAGGAATGTCATTCCCAATCAACAGTATGTCATCTACATACAATATCAGGAAGACAATAATGCTCCCACTGATTCGCTTGTAAACACAAGGCTCATCTTCATTCTTGATGAAACCAAACTCTTTGATTTTCTCATCAAAACGAAGGTTCCAACTTCGAGAGGCCTGTTTCAGTCCATAAATGGACTTATTCAGCTTGCATATTTTAGTGGCTTCATCTGGGGATACAAAACCCTCGGGTTGTGTCATATACACTTCCTCAAGGAGGTTTTCATTAAGGAAAGCCGTTTTGACATCCATATGCCAGATCTCGTAGTCATAATACGCAGCAATAACAAGCAATATCCTAATGGACTTCACCATAGCAACAAGGGAAAAGGTCTCATCATAGTCAATACCATGAATTTGCTTGAAACCCTTAGCCACCAGTCGCCCTTTGAATGTCTGTACATTCCCATCCATGTCGGTCTTCTTCTTGAAGACCCACTTGCACCCTATGGGTCGTACCCCTTCAGGTGGTTCCACCAAGTTCCAAACTTGGTTTGCATACATGGAGTCCATTTCGGATTTCATAGCCTCAAGACATTTGTCGGAGTCCAGTCCATTCATAGCCTCTTGGTAGGTTGCTGGTTCATCATCATGATCCATAAGCAACACATTACCTATTTGAGACACGAGAAATCCATATCTCTCAGGCTCAAACCTCGGTCTACCAGATCTACGTAGGACTTGTGTTCCCTGAGCAGGTTCTCTAGCTACAACATCTTGTAGTCCTGTCTCAGAATCCAATTCCGGTTCATTCACTACATGTGGTTCTTGAACTTCTTCAAGCTCTACCTTTTCTGTCTTTCTTGATAAGAACTCTTTCTCCAAGAAGACACCAGTCCTTGCGAAAAACACTTTGCCCTCAGACGGTAGGTAAAAGTAATACCCTTTCGTTTTCTTAGGATATTCCACCAGATAACATTTATCCGATTTGGGTTCCAGCTTGTCAGGCATTTGACGTCTCACGTATGCCTCACAGCCCCAAATTTTAATTAACGACATACTAGGACGCTTCCCAGTCCATATCTCATATGGTGTCTTCAGAACCGTTTTCGTTGGAGCGCGATTCAATGTCATTGCAACAGTCTCTAAAGCAAAACCCCAAAAGGAAACAGGCAAGTCTGCATGACTCATCATCGAACGTACCATGTCTAACAGAGTACGATTTCTCCTCTCAGACACACCATTATGTTGTGGTGTTCTAGGTGGAGTGAGCTGTGATACAATACCACACTCTTTCAGATGATCACGGAACTCATGACTCAGGTATTCGCCACCTCGATCAGATCGGAGTGCTTTAACCCTTTTACCCAACTGGTTTTCTACTTCATTCTTGAACTCTTTGAACTTTTCAAAGGTCTCGGATTTGCACTTCATAAGATACACATATCCGTATCTATTGAAATCATCAGTAAATGTAACAAAGTAGAAATACCACCTCTAGTCATGGAACTCATGGGTCCGCATACATCACTATGTACAACACCCAAAAGATCCTCAGCCCTCTCAGTATAACCAGTGAAAGGAGCTTTGGTCATCTTGCCTAACAAACAAGATTCGCATCGCTCAAATGATTCATAATCAAATGAGTCCAAGAGTCCATCTCTATGGAGCTTGGATATGCGCTTCTCGTTGATATGACCCAAACGACAATGCCAGAGAAAAGTAGGGTTCGAGTCATTTGTTCTTAGTCTTTTATTATTTTCTACATTACAGATCAGATGGTACAAGTTCAAAACATAAAGACCATTAAACAATTGGGCTACAGCATAACAAACATCATTCTTAAATATAGAACAACAATTGTTCTTAATTATAAAAGAAAATCCAATCATGTCCAAACATGAAATAGATATAATGTTTCTAGTTATGGCCGGAACAAAATAACAGTTATCTAGTTCTATTACAAGCTCACTGGGCAAAGAAAGACGATAAACCCCTACGGCTACAGCAGCAACTCTTGCTCCATTGCCGACGCGGAGGTCCACCTCCCCTTTACTCAGCAATCTTCTCCTTCCCAGTTCCTGCACATTCGTACAAATGTGAGAACCACATCCGGTATCTAATACCCAAGATGAAGAAGCAGAAAGGTTTATCTCTATAACGTAGACATTTGAAGCGGAAGTCATACCTCCCCTCAATTTCTGCAGACCCTCAATGTACGAAGGACAGTTCCTCCTCCAATGACCAGCCTTGCCACAGTGGTGACATTTCTCTTCTTTCACCGTGCTTTTCTTTTTCATCAGTGCAGAAGACTTGGGCTTAAGATATGACTTAGGTCCCACCTTTGTCTTCTTAGAACCCTTGGCCTTGCCCTTGCCCTTATGCACCATCAGTATGGGGCTGGCAGGCTTGACCTTCTTCATATTGATTTCGGCAGTTCTCAACATGCCTAGGAGTTCGGGCAGTGTCTTGTCTATCTCATTCATGTTGTAGTTCAAGACGAACTGCTCATAACTGTCCGGCAACGATTGCAGGATCAGATCCGTGGCCAACTCTTGACCAAGAGGAAAACTCAGCCTTTCAAGGTTCTCTATATACCCAATCATCTTGAGTACGTGAGTCCCTACTGAGTCTCGAACTCCCATCTTGCACTGAAACAACGCTTTTGTGATGTCGAACCTCTCTTGACGAGCCTGCCCTTGAAACATTTTCTTGAGATGCTCGTCAATCTCCTTGCACCCCATGTTCTCATGTTGCTTCTGAAGCTCAGAGTTCATAGTGGCAAGCATAAGACATTCGACATCTAAAGCATCGTCAGTATACTTCTTATAAGTATCTTTCTCAGCACGGGAAGAGTTCCCGGTCGGCACCTCGGGGGCTTCTTCTTCCAAGACATAGAGCTTTCGCTCTTGCCTGAGAACAATTCTCAGGTTCCTATACCAGTCCATGTAATTTGTCCCACTGAGCTTATCCTTCTCAAGGATGGCTCTCAGAGACAACGTGGAGTGTGAAACACTTGCTATGGAATTCTACAAGAATTTATGCAGAATAAAATCAGTACCAAAATTTCAAATACAATTTATTTTAATTTGGACTTCAATTAAAATACTCCCACTATTTTATTCGAAATGATAGCCCTCACTAACAATTCGGAGAGTTCATGCGAGCTACTCTCTTAGTGGACAAGATCCGTATTTCACCAACACTATGAGTCCGCTTTGGCGTTCCTCTCACGATGCGGTTATTTAGGTAGGCAACGCTTGCCAATTGTATCCTCATGCAATTCTTGTATGGTTGGTGAATAACTCCTTATTCGCATCCATCATATGGTGCATGCCAACCCTATGTCTCTAGGCACTCAACCTTTGAGGTCACCTAGTTAAGTATGACCCGATGTCGACAGTGGGATATCACAATTATCCGCTCGCACCCTTACCAAGATAGATTAATGCACCTTGCTTTGGCAAGCCCACACTTCATCGATCGAGGCAGGAAGAGTGTCATCCATCGGAAGGCATCCGAACACTTAATATTTGATGAAGAGATTTTGATTATAGGTTAACAATTAACCATGATCAACATTTGATCAATGTGCACATCCAAAGAAAAACAATTTTTCTAAAACCACATGCATCCCTCATGTGCACAACCTGACACCATCAACATTTGATAGAAGGAAGGGCTAAATCTGAACATCCGGAAATTTCCAAATCCTCAGATTTACATGCATTGGACAAAAGCAAAGACAACTCAACTTAAAGCAGTAGACAAACTCATCTCTCTATGTTGGATTCAAAATCCAAAACAAAATCGAGGGATGGTTACTGCTAAGGAGATCACAATTTCTAACAATTAGAAATTCCACGCAATTCCAGAGGTTCTTGGCGGGGAACCAAGACTAAATCTAGACATTTAGAACACTTCTAAATCCCTAGGTTTACACGCACTGGAATACCAAACTTCCAATACAACGATCATGGCCGAAACCTCGCTCTGATACCACTGTTGGGTTTCTCTATAAGGATGGCACAACGCTTGTGCACGCAGCGGAAGAAAAACATCAAGAAAAACCCAAAGAGATGTGGATCGGGCCATGAACGTTGAATCAAGAAGTTAGCACACAACTAGGTAAAAATTACCTCGGTGGCGTTGAGTCACAACTCAACGGAGATGCTCCAAACTTTGTGTTCCTGCTGGTGGCGAGTTGTACGTGGAATAATATCCACGTCTCTGCAGAAATCCACACGAGCGGGAGAACGCCGAGCTATCCGTCACACAGATTATCGGGAAGGAGAGAGACCGCACCTTGCTTTCCCACGGACTGCTAGGTCCGCGCCAGGGATTGCAGCGCCAGCGACGATCGCCGGAGAGAAGGTGGTCAACGGAGCAAACACGGCGGCGAAACTCTTCCGGCGGCGGGATCGGGATCGGCGGAACGATCGCGGAACTCTTCCGTCGGGTTCGATTCGATCAGAAGATATGTAATCCCGAAAAACCCTATGTGTTATATTTATACTAAAGGTATAAATAAACCTAGGTTTATCGCTATCCGCAGACCACCCGAAAATAGGGTACCAGAATCGGTAAATATCGGTCGGTGAGAATCGACGAGAATCGGCGAGAATCGATCAGCGAGCATCACCATGGATCGGCGAGAATCAGAGTACAATACTCGACGATTCTCGCCGATCGTCGAGCCTCACTTGATGATACACGTCGAATCTCGTCGACCGTCGAGCCGCGGTCGACGATTCATGTCGAAGTCGTCGATCGTCGAGAATCAGCATATTGATTCTCGACGATTCTCGTCGATCGGCGAGAATCAGAGAGACGATTCTCGCCGATCGGCGGGAATCAGAAAGACGATTCTCGACGAATGTTATCGACCCTCGGACGACAATCCTTACCAGTCCTCCAAGGCAACATTTGCCCAATCCGATGATTCTTTAAGGCAACACTTTGCCCACAACCCCATTCAGGTCGGTGATTGGTAACCTTTACCAACACAGTCAATTATCCAACTTCTCCACATCTCTTATGTGCGACCCTGCAGGCCCATATCGCGTTGGCAGTGAGATTACATGTTTGATCACTTCCAGATCACAATGGTAACTCCAACAATACAGGCCGTTAAGCTACATCTGAGCTCCGTCTTCCAAACTAAAGATCTGGGACATCTTCGGTACTTCCTCGGTCTGGAAGTGGCCAGACGGTCAGATGGTCTGGTTCTCTCTCAGCGCAAATATTGCCTGGATCTTCTTCATGATGCAGGCTACTCTGGCTGCAAACCTATTAACACTCCCATGGATGCAAATCACAAAATATGTGCTCAGGGCTCGGATTCTGATTCTCTTCTACCAAATCCAGAATATTACCGTCGTCTAGTTGGGTAGCTTATCTACCTAACAGTTACAAGACCTGATATATCTTTCGTTGTGGGACTCGTGAGTCGCTGTATGCACTCTCCTCGAAGCTCTCATCTTTAGGCTGTGGAACACATTCTCAGATATCTTAAGACAGCTCCTGGCCAAGGACTTGTATACAAAACCTCATCTTCCATTCCTACACTAGTGGCATACTCTGATGCCGACTACGCTGGCTCCCTCGACGATCGACGATCTACTAGCGGGTTTTGCACCTATTTTGGAGGACATCTGATTACTTGGCGAAGCAAGAAACAAGCAGTGGTTGCTCGATCCTCAGCAGAAGCAGAATATCGGGCAATGGCTGCTGTGGTCTCTGAACTCACATGGATTGAAAGTCTCCTTACCGACCTTGGAGTTAAACTACCTTCACCAGCTCTCCTCCTATGTGACAGTCAAGCTGCCATACATATTGCTAAGAACCCGGTCTTTCATGAAAGAACGAAGCATATTGAGGTAGATTGTCATTTCATCCGAGAGAAAGTCCACATGAAGAAGATCGAGCTCAAGCATGTTCCGGGTACTGAACAGGTTGCTGACATCCTCACCAAAGCTCTACCTAGTACCCTCTTCTATCAGTGCCTATCCAAGCTTGGCGCATACGACTTGTACGCTCCAGCTTGCGGGGGAGTATTGGAAAAGCCCATGTAAAAGGCCCATTTAATGACCCACTTTATTTATTTTCTTTCTCCTCCTTCTTTAGTCCCACATCATGTATAGGATTTATTCTTCTCTCTTCTCTCCTATATATTTGTATTCTCTCCTTGTATTCATATACTTGAATAATACATACAAGCTTTGGGCACTATCAACAGGTCTAAAAGGCTGAACCAGGACATTGCAGAATTTGGAGGCTTCTATTCCCGGATTCCAGCGATCACTCCCCGGTGTCGACGCCGTGGAACCCTAGGTGATGATTCCTATGTGCTCAAACTTCCTCCCAAAGGTACTACCCATCCTTAACTTTCTTCTTCCTCTTCCTAAACCCTCATCCGCAGCCCCTACAGCCCCCAAATTCCAACCCCCTACCGCTGTCCAGGAAGCCCGAACACTGTTCACCAACACTGGTCACCGACACTATTCACCGATCCATTTTCACGGATTACTGTTCACAGACACTGTCCCCGACACTTCTTCCCTCCCGTGGATCCACTCTCCTTTAGCCCTAATTTCTTGGATCAATTCAGATCTAGGAATTTCAGCCCCGATCTGTTATTTCCACCTTTCGTTCATCACCCCTCCACCCGGATCCGACCCTAAATATCAGATCTACCCATTTCCGGCCCGGATCTACTTGTACGTGGCCGGATCTACCCATTTCTCATCCGATCTCATCATTTACCGTCGAGGTCAGCCACGGACTTCATTTTCACGCCGCCGGTTCCACCTCCTATCGTCGATCTACACATCTGGACCCTCATTCTTCAGTGCCTCGGTTCAGCCCGCTACTTTGTGAGTTTATTTTGTGGTATTGGATTGTTTGATTTGACATTTTCATTTGGTAAATAAATGTATGTGTTGTGATTCTTGCTCGTGGAAATTGTTTCGGTCCGCTACTAATTTGCAAGAGGAGACATTCACCACATGCTTTGCTTTGACCCTCCAAGCGGAGGATGCCATTATAAATTGCCAAAATTAATGAACTGTTTTCAATTTCAAATATTTGCGTGTAGTTAGAATTCTCATTGCTCAAATTTATTTGTCGAGTTATTGACGATTACATTGCATTTAGGTTCCGATTAGCGTGTTACCCTTGCGCTACCACCTAGCGCCGTAGGTTTTGTGCACCCGTAACCTACCCCTACATCATTTTGGTATCAAAGACAAGGTTAGACCATTTGCATGCTTCGTAGTGGTAGGTTTTAAATAGTCCTTGTGTTCATTTTTGTCTAGTTATCGCCGTCGTTCGGCTCTTCTATCTGAGTATCCTGAGTCTACCTATACCCGACCTCATATAACCCCTTTAGAAAAACCTTCATGTTATCATTATGGTTATCATCGTTCTCACGTATTCATCATTACACCTCTCCGTGACTCCATGATGATAGAATTGAATATTGTTCAGGTCATCGCTGTTGGGTTTTGCGAGGGTGACACGACACTTATGCGCGCAGCGAAAATAGAGAACAAAAAACCCAAAGAGTTCAGATCTGGCAATATTTATGGATCAAGAAGTAAAAACTTGCTGTAAAATAAAGTTACCTTTATGGGATTGAGTCAATACTCAACCAAAGTGTTTCGATGAAGTCCAACTAACGGCAACGGCTGGAGTTCCGAGCGTAGAATAGTGTCCACGCCTCTACGGATATCCACACGAGCACGGGGAACCCTAGGCTCTTGTCGCACAAGATCTTGGTCGGAACTAGGTTTGCCCTCAATGTCTCCACGGACTACTAGATCCGTTCAAGGAGAGGTGGCGGTGACGAATCCGACGCACAGGAAACTTTTTCCGGCGAAGGCAGAGGCTCGACGGTCGGCGGCAGCGAGCGGCGTCCACGACTTGCGGAACACTTCCGTCGTCGTCGTCGGAAAGAAAAGGCCGTCACGGGATTAGGTCGAGAATGAATAGTTTCATCTATCTATCGGTTCAACAGTACAAATCCTATATATACGTTGAACCGAACCAATCAGTGCCAGCAAACCCGCCGAACCAGACTTAAAGGAAATAAACCGGTCGAAACAGAATTCGTCGAGTATCACGTTGATATTCGACGAATCAAAACTATTCGTCGAGTTAACACGTGGATATTCGACGAATCGACATAGGGCGGATCGACACGGAGCAAATCATCCGGGTATCAAGGCGATATACGACGAATCGAGTTCTAACTCGTCGAGTCTGTCAAGACGACACTCGACAAATCCAAGGAAAAAGTGTTGAGATGTCTCGACATTACTCCACGAAGTGTCGAGTTATCTCGACGATACTCGACAAATCGCAGTGGAAGCGTTGAGATGTCTCGACACTACTCGACGAAGTGTCGAGTTGTGTCGACAATACTCGACGAATCTAGACCATTCGTCGAAACCTCTCGTCTATACTCGACGAATTTCCCTTAGCTTTCTTCCGATAACTTACCTGATGACCTATATTCACAATACATGTCTCATAAAGAAATTCCTCCACATCCAGAACGTCATAGACTTGGTCCTTTACTCATATCACATATGAGCAAAACCAACACAAACCCTTCCAACTTCTCAAGAGCTTTTATGTGCGACCCCATAGACTCATATTGTGTTGGCAGTGTGACCACATGTTTGATCACTTTTAGATCACCATGGTAATACCGACAATCGCCGCTACACATCTCCTCTAGGAGGGGAACCTGGGTTTGGATATGAACGACCTCCAGTGCACGTTTACAAGACACATAAGCACCCTCGAGCACAATTTGATTATGTTAGGTTCCAAACTTAGATCCGGCTCTACCCAAACGTTTTTGGTTCACCCCAACATTCCCCACTTGTCCGACTGTTGCTAAGCCGTTTTTAGATATCAAACGGACCTCCCCGGATGGTAATCTCAATGTGGCCAATTTACACTCTTTTGCAATCAGTTTCTCTACAGCGCCTGCTGCTCTAGCTAATTGTCCACGCTTTCCAAGTGTGATTTCTATGTTATGTATGGCCGTGCCTAAGGGCATATCGGTTGAAGTAGATTCTTATTTAGTCGACCCTCAGGAAATCTATAGAGGTCACCATCGGCAGGATCGCAATACATGTCAAGTCCCTCCTAGTGTTCCACCTATAAATTTACCTGAGGCTTAATTTATGCGATTAGTTCTTTACCACCTAAGATCTACATTACGAAGAAATCCTAAGGATTTAGGTCAAGCCACCGATGCGGCGAGAAGTGCTCCCACCGAGATAAGAGACCCGATACTTGGTTTTGATCCTTCTCAGTTTGATGAGATTCAGTGCTCATGTGATCTCGAGGTTGAATCTGATCATGACGTTTTGATACAGGTGGAGAGTGATACTAGCATGACTAGTGAGCATGGTCACGCGAGTGAGGACGAGCGACCTAGTGACGTTGTGATGGTATACCCATCTTTTTCACCTCACCTAGACCTAGTGTCCCTTTTGAACAAAGACGCAGTTCTCGACACTATATCGATTGACCCACACTTGAGTCTGGGCACCCCCTACTCTTCCCTTAGGACTATCTCGAATCACTTCACTACTGAGAGTCAAGAGTATAGTGTTGACTTCATAGTGGCTACCTCACCCACTTACAAGGACACTACCTCTATCAGCGATACTCATCTAAGGGATCTTCCCATTGTTAATAACCTCATTGTTGAACCTCCAGATAAGTCTCTTGATGAGCCACTACTCCATTGGGAGGTTAATGAGGCTAGTGTTGACTTTGGTGTGGGTGTCCTACTTGCTCCCACAGACACTAATGTTATTGGTGCCCTCCTTGTGGTGGACTATCCTATTATTATCGACCTCTTCGGGATCAAACCCCCGATAAGCTCATTTGACAAGCCTTCCCTCCTACACTTTAGGGATGAATCGTGTATCCGCACTAATGATCATCTCACACGTGATGAATTTTGGTATACACCCCTGGTGAGCCACTTGATGAGCTATATCATTTGAGAGATACCCATCACACCAGAGCTCTGTACTATTTTGTCACCATCTACGTCATCCTCACTGGCGATGACGTTGGTCACCCCAGATTTTTCTATCGACTACCCGGTAAGCCTCCTGATAGGCCACCCCATGTTAGTAATATCCAAGTCATTAGCAGGTCTTCCCTTAGGAAGTGCGTCAAGTATGTTATGATCTATGTGCATCATTCACTTCATTTGCATGAGTCAGTTGGGTCGCTTGTTCTTCATTTGCATCCATTACATGAGTCGGTTCGCCGACGAGTAATAACGAGCAATGAAAACTATAAAACTCATGTGGATAAGCGAATGCGAGAACAAATATTTAATGAAGGTGAGGAAGTAATGGTGCGAGTTCGCCTAGAGAGGCTCCCCTCGGGGCCTGCAAAAAAGTTAAGCGTCAAGAGAATGAGTCCGTACTCTATTATTAGTCGTATTGAGACAAATGCCTACCAGCTCGATATCCCGGCTAGTATGAGAATTCATATGATGTTTAATGTCAAGGATCTGACGCCGTACTATGAGCCTCACGAGTATGTGGAACCAAACAGTGGAGATGCCCAGCCGCCCCACCCCCACTTTCGTTGCCTTACCACTCTCTTACCCCATCTACGTCTGATGTCCACCACAGTCCGCCCTGTGCTACCACCCACCGACCTGGGGACTTGTCTTCTCCGGTTTCACCACCGGCACCACTGATCGCACTGGGATCCACACTCGAGAGATGAGCGATGAGAGCATCACAGAGTTCAGATTCCACCAGCTTGTTCCTACTTCAGATGGGCCGCGCTGTCGCTACTTGGTACATTGGCGGGGCCGCCCCGACGCAGTTGACGCTTGGATACTTACATCAGAGCTTGATCGATTCACCCCTAGACTTCGACTTCAGCACGACCATCTTCATTCACCGAAGATGACAAATTTTCAGTCAGGGGGAGTTGATTGGCGAGGACACTCTTCCGCCGACGACACTTTGACGACTTCCGGTGGACCTCTTCGAGTTGTACCTGACATTCATCGAGAGAATTTCGATCTCAATTCATCGGGAGATGAATTCTTTCAAGCCGGGGAGATTGTTGCGGAACAGAGACGAGCACGAGCTTTGGGCCCATTTGGGGCTGATTTGACGACTTGTCATATATGGCGTTCCCGGACCGACGATCGAACTCCGCAGATGTGTCCGGATCTGCGTCGCCAGTCAAAAACATATATTAGTTTACTATTTTTGAACAATAATCATGTATTTTAGTGGCCTCTTCCATCGGCCAATCATAGCCATTGATTGAGATGACATAGTGTTTCTTTTTATCATAAATATTGGTCTAAGAGGCTAAACCAAGGCATTGCAGAATTTGGAGGCTTCTATTCCCGGATTCTAGCTATCATTCCCCGGTGCCGACGTCGTGGAACCCTAGGTGACGATTCCTAGGCGCTCAAACTTCCCCCCAAGGTACTACCCATCCATAGCCTACTTCTTCCCCCTCCGAAACCATCATCCGCAGCCCCTACAACCCCCAAATCCCAACCCCCTACCGTTGTCCAGGAAGTCCGAACACTGTTCAACGACACTGTTCACCGATGCTGTTTACCGATACTGTTCATCGATCCCTGTTCACGGATTACTGTTTACCGACACTGTTCCCCGACACTTCTTCCCTCCCGTGGATCCACTCCCCTTTGGCCCTAATTTCTTGGATCAATTCAGATCTAGGAATTTCATCCCCGATCCGTTATTCCCACTTTTCGTTCATCACCCCTCCACCCGGATCAGACCCTAAATATCAGATCTACCCCTTCCCAGTCCGGATCTACTTGTACGTGGCCGGATCTACCCTTTTCTCATCTGATCTCATCATTTACCGCCGAGGACAGCCACCACCTTCATTTTCACGCCGCCGGTTCCACCTCTGATCGCCGATCTACACATCTGGACCCTCATTCTTCAGTGCCTCGGTTCAGCCTGCAACTTTGTGAGTTTATTTTGTGGTATTGAATTATTTGATTTGACATTTTCATTTGGTGAATAAATGTATGTGTTGTGATTCTTGCTCATGGAAATTCTTTCGGTCCGCTACTAATTTGCAGGAGGAGACATTCGCCGCACGCTTTACTTTGGCCCTCCGAGCGGAGAAAGTCATTATAAATTGCCAAAATTAATTAACTGTTTTCAATTTCAAATATTTGCGTGGAGTTAGAATTCTCATTGCTCAAATTTATTTGTCGAGTTATCGACGATTACATTACATTTATGTTCCGATTAGCATGTCACACTTGCACTACCACCTAGCATTGTAGGTTTTGTGCACCCGTAGCCTACCCCTACATCAGGTTTGGACGAAGATATCTTGTTGGGAAAAAGCAAGACTACAACCCATCATTGAAAGAGAATCACATATCATATGATCAAGAGTTAGGAAGCTTCATCCTTCAAATTTGTATGACCTGAATATTGGTAAGTCCTTTGTTCCTCAACTCTTATAAATTAGATTATGATAAGAGGATCTGTGATCTGGAGATCGGCATATAATGAGTTAGCAATCCTAGTCACTCAATCCGAGTCTTAACTACTTGGCCTAAAAAGGTTAAGAAAGTCTCAAAGATAATAAGAAACATGTCAAGCCTATGCGTCAATATTTCTCCTCGATAAAGTAATGATTGCAGCCTGCTGAGACTACTAAATAGGTTTCCGTCGAGCATTTAAAAAATTCAATGTCAAGAACTGAATAAGTCAACAAGGATCTCAATAGTCATAAATAATCCACATAAATTTTGCTACCATGCTTGCAAAGAAGTTGAAAAGAAAATCATTTTCCCTTTATAAAAGCATAACAATTATAATCGCTGGATTTGGCTGCAAAAAATATAACCTCCAAGTCGCTTGGCCTATAAATAAGAGAATCGTGAGAGGCTAAGGAGGTAATATTAAGCTAAAAATAAATATAAGCAATCTTCAATAGTCCAAATACTCAGTGCATGTGATTGCACTTAAACTCTATGTTATCTGTGTGATGCGCGAGCATGCTTATGAGAGAGATGCATTTTCTCAAACAACCCATTTTTTCATCATCTTAACCTCAAATGACTCATTGTTTCCTCCATGTGATATCTCCTATTGAAAGGGATGAGTAGTTTTGGGTGGCCACCAGCTTTCTTTAATCTTTATGACCTTTATCTCCCTTTTGGAGGCTCCTCGTAAGGACAAATTCCTTGCCAATGCCCTTGGCCATGACTATTGTTAAACCTTACCAAATCTGTCACTAGTGTCTCAACCCTATTACCTTACGCAAGCTGCATCTTTTAATCTCCACCGACAATAAACACTGTTGAGCTCTTTGCTCTGGTACTTCTTTGTTACTGTCAAATATTTTCACGCCTGATATCTAACCTCTCTGAGACTGAGGGCGTTCTTTATTCATTTCTGTCAATGCTTTCACTATTTCATTATTCATGTTATTTTCTATTCGCATTCACTGGCATTTTTACTTTTCATCTTCTTAGCACCCACGACACCATCATGGGTGTTGAAGCCAAATTTGACCTCTGTGGAGTTCGGGGTCCCTGAAAGGGGTGACCTCACACCTACTACACTCGAGAGAACGTCACAGACCGGAGACTTAGGAGACTATGAACAGACCCTCGGCTCTAGCGCGGAGGTCCCACCTCACACCCGGAAGGCTACCTGAGCTCTTCCCCTCCCTCACCAAAGGGCTAGGCTAGGTGCCTTGGAGAGCTCTCTCTACTCAACCAAGAAGAAGCTAAGGGAGGAGGAAGCTAAAAAAGGATCCTCTCCAAGGCACCCAAGGGGGTCTATTTATAGTTTTTCCAAGTCCTGGGGGTGAAATGACCAAAATACCCCTACGGCCAAAAGGCCTCGGGCCAATAGAGAAAAGCCACGTCGGGGGGTAAAGGGGGAATTCCCCCCGAGGGCAAGAAGGTAAAACTGCAGGGGGGCAAGGGCGAGACCGCGGCCTCTGACCGGTCTCGCCCCGCCAGGCCGCCAAGCTAGAAGGGGCAGGGGCGAGACCCCGGCCCCCAGCCGGTCTCGCCCCACCAGGCCGCCAGGCTAGAAGGGGCAGGCGCGAGACCCCGGCCCCCGGCCGGTCTCGCCCCACCAGGCCGCCAGGCTAGAAGGGGCAGGGGCGAGACCCCGACCCCTGGCCGGTCTCGCCCCACCAGGCCGCCAGGCTAGAAGGGGCAGGGGGCGAGACCCCGGCCCCCGGCCGGTCTCGCCCCACCAGGCCGCCAGGCTAGAAGGAGCAGGGGCGAGACCCCGGCCCCCGGCCGGTCTCGCCCCACCAGGCCGCCAGGCTAGAAGGGGCAGGGGGCGAGACCCCGGCCCCCGGCCGGTCTCGCCCCACCAGGCCGCCAGGCTAGAGGGAGCAGGGGCGAGACCCCGGCCCCCGGCCGGTCTCGCCCCACCAGGCCGCCAGGCTAGAAGGAGCAGGGGCGAGACCCCGGCCCCCGGCTGGTCTCGCCCCACCAGGCCGCCAGGCTAGAAGGAGCAGGGGCGAGACCCCGGCCCCCGGCCGGTCTCGCCCCACCAGGCCGTCAGGCTAGAAGGGGCAGGGGCGAGACCCCGGCCCCCGGCCGGTCTCGCCCCACCAGGCCGCCAGGCTAGAAGGGGCAGTGGGCGAGACCCCGGCCCCCGGCCGGTCTCGCCCCACCAGGCCGCCAGGCTAGGAGGAGCAGGGGCGAGACCCCGGCCCCCGGCCGGTCTCGCCCCACCAGGCCGCCAGGCTAGAAGGGGCAGGGGCGAGACCCCGGCCCCCGGCCGGTCTCGCCCCACCAGGCCGCCAGGCTAGAAGGGGCAGGGGGCGAGACCCCGGCCCCCGGCCGGCCTCGCCCCACCAGGCCGCCAGGCTAGAGGGAGCATGGGCGAGACCCCGGCCCCCGGCCGGTCTCGCCCCACCAGGCCGCCAGGCTAGAAGGAGCAGGGGCGAGACCCCGGCCCCCGGCTGGTCTCGCCCCACCAGGCCGCCAGGCTAGAAGGAGCAGGGGCGAGACCCCGGCCCCCGGCCGGTCTCGCCCCACCAGGCCGTCAGGCTAGAAGGGGCAGGGGCGAGACCCCGGCCCCCGGCCGGTCTCGCCCCACCAGGCCGCCAGGCTAGAAGGGGCAGGGGCGAGACCCCGGCCCCCGGCCGGTCTCGCCCCACCAGGCCGCCAGGCTAGAAGGGGCAGTGGGCGAGACCCCGGCCCCCGGCCGGTCTCGCCCCACCAGGCCGCCAGGCTAGGAGGAGCAGGGGCGAGACCCCGGCCCCCGGCCGGTCTCGCCCCACCAGGCCGCCAGGCTAGAAGGGGCAGGGGCGAGACCCCGGCCCCCGGCCGGTCTCGCCCCACCAGGCCGCCAGGCTAGAAGGGGCAGTGGGCGAGACCCCGGCCCCCGGCCGGTCTCGCCCCACCAGGCCGCCAGGCTCGGAGGAGCAGGGGCGAGACCCCGGCCCCCGGCCGGTCTCGCTCCACCAGGCCGCCAGGCTAGAAGGAGCAGGGGCGAGACCCCGGCCCCCGGCCGGTTTCGCCCCACCAGGCCGCCAGGCACCTATAAGGACGGGGGCTGGTGTTAGACAACTTGTCGCACCCGCCCCCCAAAAGAGGGCCACGGGGGGGAGGTAGATTTTTCCTCCCCCTACTAGTATGTTTCCGAGCTAGAGCCAAAATTGGCCACCGAGAGTGCAAAATCTCCCAAAAGCTTAAAACTATACAGGGGCGAATACGGGGTTGTACACAATCCCCGCTCTTTTCGAGGTTGGCACAAACTCGGAAAGAAATGTCCAACCCAACGTATTCGCTGAGTGCAATTTCCTTGCGCGCCTCTCCAGGGAGTCAACCTGCCACGCCAGCTATGGGAGCCTGGGTGGCGAGACCCCCTCCAGGTAAAAAATACTTAGCCTCCACGAGAGGTACCACCGGCCCTGTCAGCTAGTGAGAGCCTGGCAGCGGGATCCTCATTGGAGCAAAGGGACTTTTACTCCCTCCGAGGCACATTCGACCCAACCAGCTAGTGGGAGCCTGGCTGAGGAGATCCTCTCGGGGGTGGGACTTGATCTCCCCGAGAGTTCAACCTGCCCTGCCAGCTAGATGAGAGCCTGACAGCGGAATCCATCTCGGAGCTAAGGACTATGCTTACACGAGAGATCAACCTGTCCTGCCAGCTAGATGAGAGCCTGACAGCGGAATCCATCTTGGAGCTACGGACTAGGCTTCCACGAGAGATCAACCTGCCCTGCCAGCTAGATGGGAGCCTGACAGCGGAATCCATCTCGGAGCTAAGGGCTAGGCTTCCACGAGAGATCAACCTGCCCTGCCAGCTAGATGAGAGCCTGACAGCGGAATCCATCTCGGAGCTAAGGGCTAGGCTTCCACGAGAGATCAACCTGCCCTGCCAGCTAGATGAGAGCCTGACAGCGGAATCCATCTCAGAGCTAAGGGCTAGGCTTCCACGAGAGATCAACCTGCCCTGCCAGCTAGATGAGAGCCTGACAGCGGAATCCATCTCGGAGCTAAGGACTAGGCTTCCACGAGAGATCAACCTGCCCTGCCAGCTAGATGAGAGCCTGACAGCGGAATCCATCTCGGAGCTAAGGGCTAGGCTTCCACGAGAGATCAACCTGCCCTGCCAGCTAGGTGAGAGCCTGACAGCGGAATCCATCTCGAGGTGAACCTTCCCACCCTCCGAGAGATCAAACTGCCCTGCCAGCTAGGTGAGAGCCTGACAGCGGAATCCATCTCGAGGTGAGACCTTCCCACCCTCCGAGAGATCAACCTGCCCTGCCAGCTAGGTGAGAGCCTGACAGCGGAATCCATCTCGAGGTGAGACCTTCCCACCCTACGAGAGATCAACCTGCCCTGCCAGCTAGGTGAGAGCCTGGCAGCGGAATCCATCTCGAGGTGAGACCTTCCCACCCTACGAGAGATCAACCTGCCCTGCCAGCTAGGTGAGAGCCTGACAGCGGGATCCATCTCGAGGTGAGACCTTCCCACCCTCCGAGAGATCAACCTGCCCTGCCAGCTAGGTGAGAGCCTGGCAGCGGAATCCATCTCGAGGTGAGACCTTCCCACCCTACGAGAGATCAACCTGCCCTGCCAGCTAGGTGAGAGCCTGGCAGCGGAATCCATCTCGAGGTGAGACCTTCCCACCCTACGAGAGATCAACCTGCCCTGCCAGCTAGGTGAGAGCCTGACAGCGGGATCCATCTCGAGGTGAGACCTTCCCATCCTCCGAGAGATCAACCTGCCCTGCCAGCTAGGTGAGAGCCCGACAGCGGAATCCATCTCGAGGTGAGACAACTAGGCATCAACGAGAGGTGCCACCGGCCCTGCCCAGCTAGTGAGAGCCTGGGCAGCGGGACCGTCTCGGAGCAAAAGAACTAAGCATCTCAATCAGTCCTTACCAAATCTTACATCCTCAAATGGGGAAAAAGATGAGTTACAAGACCCCCTCGACTCAGCTGGTCGGGGGCTGGACTCAATACAACATAAGAAGAATACAGGACTCTACCAGGACGAGGCTTCTTCAGGGGGTCTGGGCCCGGTGGTCGCCATCCGCTTCCTGCTTGCCGGACACTTCCATCCTGCTTAGGCTCTCCATGATCTTCTCCATCTCCTCTGCCTTGGCCAACCAAGAGATGGTGTTGACGGCCGTGACATAACACTGTCTTGCCATCCTGGAGTCTCCCTTGACTCTGACCTGGATCCCTCCGGAGCTGAACTTGATGCATTGGTGGAAGGAAGATGGCACGCAACGGAAGGCGCTGATGAGGGGCCTTCCGAAGATGGCGTTATAGCTGCTTGGAGCGTCCACAATGACGAACCGGCAGTTCCTTGAGACTCCCCCCAATTTAACTTGGAGTCCCACTCCACCCTCAACCTCCTTCCTCTCCCCTGAAAATCCGAACAGGGGTCCGTCCGAGGCCAACACCCTCCTTGGCTCTACCTTCATCTCATCAAACGCCTTCCTGAAAATGACGTTGACAGAGCTCCCGTTGTCCACCAAGATTCGGGAGACGCTGTATCCCTCGATGACCGTCTGGATGACCAGCGCATCGCAAAACGGATCCTCATGATCCGGCAGGTCCTTCACCGAGAAGGTGACCTTCTCCTCCTGGGGCGGTGTCTGGGAGGTTGAGGCGACGCTCCTTCGGTACATGACATGGAGGCTTGCCTTCCGAGTGGCCTCGATCCCCACTCCACCATGGATCACCGCTATACCGCCTCGGGGTCCGACATCGACCCGGTCCTCACAAACATCATCCCCTCCTTCTCTGGGCAGAACCTCTTCAACCCGTACTGGTGGCTGTGGCTGGGCAGGGTCTCTCGCCCCCCTCACTTCCAGGAACTCGGGGCAGGTAGCTGTGACGTGCCCCTCCACCTGGTGGAAGTCACAGTATGGCAACTCTACCCTGACCCTTCTCCTTCCCTGGCGGTTCCTCCTCTCCCTCCGACCAATCTCCATTGCTTGCTGTGGTGGGGGTAGGAGCTGCCTAGGGGCTTGCCTCTGGAAGTTGAACCTTCCTTGGCCCCCATGGAAGTTTCCCCCATCGTGGGCGTAACCTCTTCCCGGGCCCTGAGCGGGTCTTCCCTGCTGCCTCCAACCTAGTTCCGGACCCTCCTGAGCTCTCCGCTCCTCTCTCCTTCTTCCCTCCTGGGGCCTCGAGCCACCTTGCTCCTTTGCCTCTGTCTCTGTCAGCTTTGTCAACTTCTTGACAAACACCGGGTTGGCCGCCTCCATGGCTATCTCCTCTGCCGCCCTTTCCATCAGCTCCTCGAAGGAAAGGGGGGCCTTCTGGGTCAAGCTCATCTTGAAGAAGCCCTCCTTCAGCCCAACGGTGAAGGCCATCTGGAGAGCATACCCTGGCATCTCCTGGACCTCCAGGATCTCCTCTTGGAACCGGTCAACGTAGCGGGCCAACGACTCCTCGCCCCCCTGCCTTATCAGGAATATGGACTCAGGACTCCTCTTCCGCTTCTTGGAGGTGGAGAAGCGGAGCTGGAAGCTTCGGCTCAAGTCCTCGAACCCATAGATCGACCTCGGAGGGAGTTGATAGAACCAGTCCCTTGCCTTCTCCTTCAGCGTGATCGCAAAGAGGCGACACTTGAAGGCATCCGTCATCGGTCTGATGGAGACGGCATCCTCGAACCACTGCAGATGCTGGACGGGGTCATCCTTCCCCGTATAGTAAGCCATGTCTGGCTCTCTGAACCCCTCGGGAACGGGAGCTGAGATGATCAGCTCGCTGAAGGGTGACCCCCTAAGGGGTGGTCTCGCCACCTCCACTCGCGCGACCTGCTCGCCTGAGAGGTTGGCACTCGCCGGGGTGGAGAACAGCTCCCGACCGGTGAGGTCTCGCTCGACCCCATCTCCCATCCTCTCCTTCCCGGGCCTTCTTCCTGGTGCACTTCCTTCTCCCCCCGCTAGGGTCATCTCACCTAGACCCCTGGGAGTCGACTCGTCGAGGGGGGGAGCTAGCTCCTGGGGGGTCGGGGTGGAGCTGCCACCCTGAGGAGCAATGCTTCGCAGCATCTCCATGATGCCCTGGATGGAGGCCATGAACTCTTGCCTCCCCACAAAGGGTCCTGGGGTGGGGAGCTCGCCGAGATCATCACTACCTCCTTGACCTCCCGTCATGACACCCTCTTGAGATCTTCTGTGCTGGTCACTCTCCACGCTCACCGCACCAAAAGTGTTGAAGCCAAATTTGACCTCTGTGGAGTTCGGGGTCCCTGAAAGGGGTGACCTCACACCTACTACACTCGAGAGAACGTCACAGACCGGAGACTTAGGAGACTATGAACAGACCCTCGGCTCTAGCGCGGAGGTCCCACCTCACACCCGGAAGGCTACCTGAGCTCTTCCCCTCCCTCACCAAAGGGCTAGGCTAGGTGCCTTGGAGAGCTCTCTCTACTCAACCAAGAAGAAGCTAAGGGAGGAGGAAGCTAAAAAAGGATCCTCTCCAAGCCACCCAAGGGGGTCTATTTATAGTTTTTCCAAGTCCTGGGGGTGAAATGACCAAAATACCCCTACGGCCAAAAGGCCTCGGGCCAATAGAGAAAAGCCACGTCGGGGGGTAAAGGGGGAATTCCCCCCGAGGGCAAGAAGGTAAAACTGCAGGGGGGCAAGGGCGAGACCGCGGCCTCTGACCGGTCTCGCCCCGCCAGGCCGCCAAGCTAGAAGGGGCAGGGGCGAGACCCCGGCCCCCGGCCGATCTCGCCCCACCAGGCCGCCAGGCTAGAAGGAGCAGGGGCGAGACCCCGGCCCCCGGCCGGTCTCGCCCCACCAGGCCGCCAGGCTAGAAGGGGCAGGGGCGAGACCCCGGCCCCTGGCCGGTCTCGCCCCACCAGGCCGCCAGGCTAGAAGGGGCAGGGGGCGAGACCCCGGCCCCCGGCCGGTCTCGCCCCACCAGGCCGCCAGGCTAGAAGGAGCAGGGGCGAGACCCCGGCCCCCGGCCGGTCTCGCCCCACCAGGCCGCCAGGCTAGAAGAGGCAGGGGGCGAGACCCCGGCCCCCGGCCGGTCTCGCCCCACCAGGCCGCCAGGCTAGAGGGAGCAGGGGCGAGACCCCGGCCCCCGGCCGGTCTCGCCCCACCAGGCCGCCAGGCTAGAAGGAGCAGGGGCGAGACCCCGGCCCCCGGCTGGTCTCGCCCCACCAGGCCGCCAGGCTAGAAGGAGCAGGGGCGAGATCCCGGCCCCCGGCCGGTCTCGCCCCACCAGGCCGTCAGGCTAGAAGGGGCAGGGGCGAGACCCCGGCCCCCGGCCGGTCTCGCCCCACCAGGCCGCCAGGCTAGAAGGGGCAGTGGGCGAGACCCCGGCCCTCGGCCGGTCTCGCCCCACCAGGCCGCCAGGCTAGGAGGAGCAGGGGCGAGACCCCGGCCCCCGGCCGGTCTCGCCCCACCAGGCCGCCAGGCTAGAAGGGGCAGGGGCGAGACCCCGGCCCCCGGCCGGTCTCGCCCCACCAGGCCGCCAGGCTAGAAGGGGCAGGGGGCGAGACCCCGGCCCCCGGCCGGTCTCGCCCCACCAGGCCGCCAGGCTAGAGGGAGCAGGGGCGAGACCCCGGCCCCCGGCCGGTCTCGCCCCAGCAGGCCGCCAGGCTAGAAGGAGCAGGGGCGAGACCCCGGCCCCCGGCTGGTCTCGCCCCACCAGGCCGCCAGGCTAGAAGGAGCAGGGGCGAGACCCCGGCCCCCGGCCGGTCTCGCCCCACCAGGCCGTCAGGCTAGAAGGGGCAGGGGCGAGACCCCGGCCCCCGGCCGGTCTCGCCCCACCAGGCCGCCAGGCTAGAAGGGGCAGTGGGCGAGACCCCGGCCCCCGGCCGGTCTCGCCCCACCAGGCCGCCAGGCTAGGAGGAGCAGGGGAGAGACCCCGGCCCCCGGCCGGTCTCGCCCCACCAGGCCGCCAGGCTAGAAGGGGCAGGGGCGAGACCCCGGCCCCCGGCCGGTCTCGCCCCACCAGGCCGCCAGGCTAGAAGGGGCAGTGGGCGAGACCCCGGCCCCCGGCCGGTCTCGCCCCACCATGCCGCCAGGCTAGGAGGAGCAGGGGCGAGACCCCGGCCCCCGGCCGGTCTCGCTCCACCAGGCCGCCAGGCTAGAAGGAGCAGGGGCGAGACCCCGGCCCCCGGCCGGTCTCGCCCCACCAGGCCGCCAGGCACCTATAAGGACGGGGGCTGGTGTTAGACAACTTGTCGCACCCGCCCCCCAAAAGAGGGCCACGGGGGGGAGGTAGATTTTTCCTCCCCCTACTAGTATGTTTCCGAGCTAGAGCCAAAATTGGCCACCGAGAGTGCAAAATCTCCCAAAAGCTTAAAACTATACAGGGGCGAATACGGGGTTGTACAATGGGATCTTTATCCTCACTCTCGGCAACATGTTAAGGAATGCCAAATATATTGTGTAGCTATCAGTTGTGTATTTAAATTTTTATTTCATAACTAAAATTTTAAAAGTAGATGATTTTTATTGCATTTTTTTGTTAAATCTCATTGCCAATAGTTACATAATTCTCTGTTCACTGATTTGTTTATGCTATGATGCTTGGCTGCAGGATATTGATATGTATAGAGGAAAGCCTCTGTTCTTAAACATTGAACGCTATGAAGCGCTTACATACTTGGTAATTGACATTTTTCAATATGTAACATTTTTTTAGAATTGACTTTTGAAGTGGATAGGATAGATGAAATTTTTAAAGTGATTGTCATTATTCTCTGTTTATGTTAGCCTTCCATAGGATTTTAATGTTTCATGTAAGGGCATTTCATTTCCTAGCATGCTACATGAAATATAAAATAGCAATATACTCTGGATAAATATATGGCATAGGCAGAACGTTCCAAATATATTTTTGATAGGATAAATATGATTGATGGTGAATGGAGTTTTAAGTTCAATAACCTAAAATTCTGCACATTACCCATTTTTTAAATCTTCCACCAAATGATAGGTGGCATCCCATGGTCTTGATCGAACATCAGAAGTTCTTCGGCAGACAACACTTAGCATTGGCGCGGATTAGATCACTTGAGGATTCTGATTGTGAAGGTATTGTTCAATATTTTATTACTTTGTTTTGAATGTTATTTTTCTGCAAGTGGAGGTTAATGTTGTTACTGCCTGTAGATTTTATGTCATTCATGAACAATGTAGATGGGATAGATTGTGTAGAGTACAATTTTTATTGTTTATGCTCATGTTTAGGGCCCATTTTCATTTCTCTTTTTCATCGCTTTTTTGTCTTACAACTCCTGTAGATATTAGTTGTAACCTTTAGATAATATACATAAAGGGGAGTTGGGCTGTATTGGGATATATGAAAGTATTTTTCCAAAAGCTTCAACATTGTATTGGAGTCGAAATTCCTACCGCCTGAAATTTGAGGACACTTTATTTTACCGTACGAGAAGAGATCCGGACTAGAGGGAGAGCCGACGAAGAGAGGTAGAGAAGAAATGGGTTAAGGTTAGAGAGGAAACAAACGAGCAACCCTCTTTTTCATGACACAAGCAAGATAAACATCAAAAATCCAAACCAGCCCCTCTTATAGAGGAGGGGTGCCAATAACAAAAATAACAAAATAACATGAACATAAAATAAAACATAAATTGAATATTAATTGTCCTCCGCACTCGTCATAGGCGGTCCATCCTCATTGGTCCAAGCTTCGTCCGCCGTCTCTGCCGCATGCGGTCCTCGACCCGCCATGGATGCACCTCGTCGTGATTGTCCGTAACAATGTGGGCATCTGGAAAATTTGTCTTGTGCTCAAGGCAGAAGTTGGGAAATTGACCTCAAAAATCATCCTGCAGTAGCCACGTGGCCTCGGACGGGGCGGTGACGTCACGCCACAAGGATCTCCTCTGGGGCTGCGTCTCCGGTAAGGTGGTGGCGGCGTCCTAGAATGCTGTCCGGATATATGGAGGCGGAGTCAGAATAGTCAAGATCGGCCGGAATGTGGTCCAGTGTCGGATGGTCGCCCACGACGCGGCGAAGCTGAGAGACGTGGAAGACCGGGTGGATCCGGCTCCCCTCGGGCACTTGGAGCTTGTAGGAAACGGCGCCAATCCGGGTCACGACGGCGACGACCCAAAGAAACGCGGCACGAGTTTCAGGCAAGGGCGCTTGGCGACCGTGAGTTGGCAGTAAAGATGGAGCTTGATGAAGACCCTCTCGCTGACTTGAAAGGAGAGGTCCCGTCATTTGCGGTTGGCGAAAGATGTCATTTTCTCCTGGGCCCGACGGAGGTGGTGCTTGAGACTGTCTAGAATGATGTCCCGATCTTGGAGGTGAGTTGCCAAACTCGGCACAAGGCTCCCCAGGTAGGTGCCGCACGACATCCGGTGGTGGTCGGCCATAGAAGGACTCAAACAAAGTTGTACCCGTTATATGGTGGTAGGTGGTGTTGTACAAGTACTCAGCCCAACCCAACCACTTGGCCCACGTGGCCGGTCTCTTGCCAATGAAACAACAGAGGTAAGTCTCCAAACAACGGTTGAGGACTTCAGATTGGTCATCGGTCTGCAGATGGTAGGCAGAGCTCATGCGAAGGTGTGTGCCCTGAAGGCGGAACAAAGATGTCCAGAAACTGTTCAGAAAGAGAGGATCGCGATTGCTCACAATCAATCGCGGAAACCCATGAAGGAGCACGACCTTGACGATGAAGCTGTCGGCAACTCCCGTAGCCGTGTACGAATGTCAGAGGGGAATGATTTGCTTGTACTTGGAGATCCGGTTCACCACGACAAGGATGCAGTCGAACCCGTTGGACTGAGGAAGGCGTGTGATGAAATCCATCACAATGTCCTCCCAAATGCGATTCGGGATCGACAGGGGCTGAAGTAACCCGCCCGGAAACATAGCCTCGTACTTCGCCTTCTGGCATGGAAGACAGGCGGCCACGTGGGCTTTAACTTTCTTGAACATGTGCGGCTAGTACAACGAAGCCCCCAAATGCCGGTAGGTGCAGAAAACCCCAGCGGGGCCCCCGGTTGGAGTAGCATGGAACTCGGCGATGAGACGCTGAAGGAGAGCTGAGGTCGTAGACAACACTAAGAGGCCCTGGTAGAAGAGTCGATCGCCCACCAATGAGTAAGGAGGGTGACCTTCCGGGTCGGCGATGAGGGCCGTTCAAATAGCATCCAGGTGCGGGTCCATCTCCACGTCGTGTTGAATCTCTGCGGCATCCTCCCAGACCGCGCAGGAGATGCCCCAGAGTTTCAGGGAGTGCACCTGTCGGGAAAGAGCATCTGTCGATCAGTTGGTGCGGCTCGGGCGGAACTCGATGGAGAAGTCGTACTCCAGGAGCTTTGCCCCCCAGAGTTGTTGTGCCGGCGTGGCGATCTTCTGTTGAAGGATATATCACAAGCTATGATGATCGGTGCAGACGATGAAGGGGAGGCCCAAGAGGTACGACCTCTAGTGCTGCATTGCCAGGACAAGTGCCATGAGCTCGCTCCCATACGCCGAACGACTCCGGACGGTGTTGGAGAATGCCCAGTTGTAGTAGGTGATGGGGCGACCGCCTTGCATGAGTACCACAACCACCCCGGTGCCCGAGGTATCACATTCCACAATGAAGGGTTGATTGAAGTCGGGCATGGCCAGAACCGGGCCATTCACAAGAGCCACCTTAAGGGAGGTGAAGGCAGACATGACATCCGAGGTCCACAAAAAATGCCCATCATCAGAAGATTTGAGTCGCTGTGTGAGGGGTCGAGCCAAGGTGTCGTACTCCTGAATGAAACATCGATAGTAATGGTGAGGCCCAAAAAGCCTCAGACGTCCCGAAGAGAGGTGGGAGTCGGCCAGTGTAGAACCGTCTGGATTTTGTCGTCGTCCATGACCACGCCCTGGACAGAAATTGTGTGGCCCAAGTAGCTGACCGTGGTCACACCAAACAAACACTTCTTGCGGTGGAGGATAAGTTGATGCCGACGGATCGTCTCTAGCGTGCGGCGAAAATGACATAAGTGCTCCTGCCAGGATGAGCTATACACCAAAATATCATAAAAAAACAAAGACGTGTTGATAGAGTACCGCTCGAAAGATGTTGTTTATGATCGCTTGGAAGGTGGCCAGTGCATTGGTCAACATAAAGGGCATGACCAGGAACTCGTAATGTTCATCATGCGTCTGAAACACTGCTTTGGTACATCCTCCGTCCGAATCCGAATTTGTTGGTACCCCGCCCTAAGGTCGAGCTTCGCGAAGAAGCCAGGGTCGTGGAGCTCGTCCAACAGCTCTTGGATGATTGAAATGGGATATTTGTCCGGGACCGTGACTTTGTTCAATTCCTTGTAGTCTATACAGAAGCGCCAACTCCCGTCCTTACTCACGAGGAGGATCGGGCTGGAGAACAAGCTCGCACTAGGGCAGATGAGGCCGCCCATGAGCATCTCCCGCACCAAACGTTCGATCTCATCCTGCTGTACATGCCCATGGCGGTAAGGCTAGACTGAAACAACTAAAGTGTGGGGCTGCAGCGGAATGGTATGGTCAGTGACCCACATCGTGAGCAAGCATGTGGGAGCCATAAACACGTCAGAGAACTTATCGAGAAGACAGCGAAAGTCGGGTGGAAGCACCGGAGAAGCCGACAGCTCGGGCTATAGCTGCCAAAGCCACGCAGAGAATGCCACATTGGTAGTGCGTTGGATGGCACATAAGGAAACTGGTGTGCGAATAAGAGAAGAGACACCAACAAGGTGGCATGGTGACCCCTCCTTCTTGGCCCAGTTGACCCGAACGTCGCCCATCATTGCTAGCCACGCCACGCCCAGGATGCTGTCAATGCAGCCCAACTCGAATACATAGAAATATACCGTAATTGAACAAGGACCCAAGGCCACCTGCATGGCGGAGCGCGAGCCCGCGGTCTGACGACAACCGTCTCCCAAACAGACAGTGAAGTCTTGCGATGGTGTACATGAGATGGCGAGTTGGCGTACCAAACGGTGAGAAATGAAATTATGGCTTGCGTCACTGTTGATCATGATGAGAACAGGGTGCCCCTGGACGAGGCCGACCAACTTCATCGTCTAAGGCCCGGTGAGGCCGCCCACCGAGAAGCAGGGTAGATCCAAGCGGTTGTAGGAGGCTCCGTCAGCCTTTAGGGGTTGTGGCTCGTCAGTGATCTCAAGCGCCTCAAAGTCCTCCAATGTGATTTCGGGCCTAAGGTCCCCGATGATTGCATGAAGCTCCTTCACGGTGCACACGTGATTGGGAGAATAAGGTTGCCGACACCTGAAATTGAGCCCCTTTTTCCTGAGCTCGTTGTAGTCCCTGTTGGATAGGCGGTAGGTGGCCGGGGTGCGGCCCGGGCGAGACTCGCCCGTGGAATGTGGCTGTAGACCGAAGTCTCGTGGCGGTGGTGGCCGAGGAGGAGGAGGAGGCCTAGTGTCTGCCGACGACCGGGCAAAGAGATCCGCCTCCACAGCACACGCTAGATCGAGCGCTTCGGTGACTGTCTGCGGATGGTGGGTGCGGAGACAAGAACGGATCGACGGAAGGAGGCCTTGCATGAAGAAGCCCAAATAATGGTCCGACGGAAGGACGAGAGCATGTTTCACCAGGGCGACGAACTCGTCGATGTAGGCATGAGGCCGGCTGACTGACGGATGCTACAAAGACGCTCGACGCCAGAACCGACGTAACGGGGCTCGTACCGTTGGACCATTTCCTGTTTTAGTTCCCCACAAGAGATGTGGGGCTGGGATTGGCGTAGCCATCACACCCAATGAAGTGCGGATCCATTAAGTCCTATCACGACAGTGCCAACCTTGTCCACCTCGGGTGTGAGATGGTGGTCGAAGTATTGTTTTGCCTTGGCGATCCACTCCATGGGGTCGGAGCCCGAAAAATGAGGAATGTCGAAAGTGAGGGCCCAGCGACCTGCGAGGACCGAGCGACCCGCAAGGGTTACGACGGTGGCGGGATGAGGAGGTGTGTCGAGCAGTGAGCCTCCGTCGGGCATCGGCAGAGGAGGTGCAACCTCCTATGGTGGCGAATGCGGGCAAGGCAGGGCGGGCGTCCAGGCATGCAAGGATATCCTGTAACGTTGCTTGGATGGAGGCGCAACGTCGTGGCCGTCGAGGCGACGTTGGACAGTGCCGTCGTGGCCTTCGGCGGCGGAAGCGTCAGAGAGGGCCGAGTGGTCGACGGAGCCATGGAAGGGAGGAAGACGCAGGGCGGCTGTCGCAGAAGCGGAGTAGGAAGATCGGCGACAAGAGGAGTTCAGGCCAGGGCGAGGGCGGAGTTTGCGGATCGGGGGACTCCTCTGCAGATCAGCGGCAAGAAGCGGCCTGGGCGATCCGTGGACCCTTGCACGTGAACGAACCGTGACACCAATTGGGACGATTGTGCTAATCACGCGGAAACGGCGGAGCCCTCGTGCGTCCTGTCTCGCACGCGGACATCAACAGACAACGAAAACAGAGGTAGGGCGGGACACCGACGACTTCAGTAGCACGCGGAATGGTAGGTCGAACCAAATATTACCCTACGAAAAGTGATCCAGACTAGATGGAGAGTCGACAGAGAGAAGAGAGAAGAAGGAAGTTAGGGTTAGAGAGGAAACAAGGGAGCTAGCCTCTTCTTCATAACACAACCAAGATAAACATCACAAGTCCAAACCAGCCCCTCTTATAGAGGATGAATACCAATAACAAAAATAACAAAATAATATAAACTGAATATCCCAGTGTTGAGTCAGTCCTCATCCATTATCGCTCCTCCTTCAGATAGTTTTGTGTTTGTTTTGGCGGGATGTGGAGTTCATAGTTAAGGAGGGTGTCCTGAAGGACGCCGAGATCATTTCCCCATTTTCTTTCGGTGACAAGGTTGGCCAACTTGTTGACCAATGATTTACTAAACACCCACACCTCCTTCCTCGGGCTCATGTTGGGGCTATTGAATCTGATAGCTCCTCTCCAGTGCCCTCCACCTCAGCACCCAAGAACCGACAATGGTTGCCTTAGGCTGATATTTAAGCTCTTATTGCTTCGCCAGGAATCTCTGCTGTTGTGACTTTAGTGTCTTCTACCTCAAGTTGCCCATGTCTTGAATCACAGGGTAAGTGTCTTATTGATTGAGGTGATTGTAACCAGATGACTGGAGAATCGACAGCCTTCACTCACCTAAAAAAATACACTCAGATTCCACATGTGGTTATTACGGATGGTTCTTTGTCTGAAGTTTGTGGGTCAGAGATTGTCAGCACATCCTCTCATCTCACACTACATAACTTTACTTGTTGTCTTCTTTCTATTAGTGCTATGAAAAAAAAGTTAAACTATTGTGGCTTATTTTTTTTCAATCTCATTGTTACTTTCTGGATCTTTGCACGATGAAAAAGATTGTTATTGTGATTGAGATAAGTGACCTATATTTCTTGTATGACACCTTTTCTTCGTCCAGTGCAACTTCTAATGATAAAGTGTTGCTATCAAGTACGAAAAATTATAGGATTAAATACAAAAATGGGGATACAATTGTCAAGATAAGCTCGACCCGAATTCTTGAGGGTTGGTTCCCTCTAAGAGCCTTGTTTTAAATGTCCTCCGACATGTCCGGCATGTTTCCCGACATGTCCGGCATGTTTCCCGACATGTCCGGCATGTTTCCCGACATGTCCGGCATGTTTCCCGACATGTCCGGCATGTTTCCCGACATGTCCGGCATGTTTCCCGACATGTCCGGCATGTTTCCCGACATGTCCGGCATGTTTCCCGACATGTCCGGCATGTTTCCCGACATGTCCGGCATGTTTCCCGACATGTCCGGCATGTTTCCCGACATGTCCGGCATGTTTCCCGACATGTCCGGCATGTTTCCCGACATGTCCGGCATGTTTCCCGACATGTCCGGCATGTTTCCCGACATGTCCGGCATGTTTCCCGACATGTCCGGCATGTTTCCCGACATGTCCGGCATGTTTCCCGACATGTCCGGCATGTTTCCCGACATGTCCGACATGTTTCCCGACATGTCATTTTTTAGGACAAAATGATATATTTTTCTAAAATAAATAAATTATGTCATTTTGTAAAATGTAGGCCGACATGTCTGATTTTTTCTGATATATCAGCCGACGCGACTTTTCAAATATATCTCCCGCTATTTTATTTTATGTTGTATTAGCATAACAACATATATTTAAATCACCTATGAATATTATATTATGTATGTTTAAATCGATTAAACATATTGTTTCAATTTTTATAACGTTTTATTTTTATTACCAATTTTATATAATTGTTTCACAATATTTAAATTTCATATTACAAAAAATATGTAAACATTTAATACATTTATTATTTGATTGTTTGCATGCTTGTAATATAAATTTATAAGTTGTAAAAGACTTAGAATCAATCAAAATTTTTTAATTTTTAAATCTTCTTTATTTGCAATAAACTAATTATTATCAAAATAAAATTATTGTATACTATTTAATATATTTTACAATGTATCATTTTGTATTTGTTAATAATATTTTATTTTAGATATTATTCAATTTTATTTCGTAATATCAATGACTCGTTTTTATTTA
This sequence comes from Platanthera guangdongensis, assembly GCA_039583875.1. Taxonomy (NCBI): domain Eukaryota; kingdom Viridiplantae; phylum Streptophyta; class Magnoliopsida; order Asparagales; family Orchidaceae; genus Platanthera; species Platanthera guangdongensis. The sequence continues at coordinate 1,345,077 of CM077155.1, forward strand.
TTTGTTATATTATTTTTTATTTTTATAACATATAATTATAGTTACTATACATAAAAATAAAAAAATTATTTATATGACATGAAAATCCGATATTTTAAAATATCTTCGACATGTCTTTGAATTCCGACATCCGATATTTAAAAACTCAATCCGATATGTCGTCGACATCCGATATTTAAAACATTGCTTACGAGTCTCTCTGGCCTAGAAGAGTCTAACACTCATAATGTCTTCCAAAGATGTCTAATATGAGACACTACTACTCCCTTATATAGTGGAGTGAGACATAAAACCAGTACACACAAGTCTATGAAAGTGTAGATGTGGGTGGGCGAGTATAATTGTTGGCAGATAAAGCAAAGGCCTTTGTAGATAAGCTCGAGGTATTGCTCGTGAGATAAGTGGTGGGGTCATCGAGCGTCGGTGTAAGTGAGGCCGGAGGAACTAGCGGCTGCTGAGGCAGGCCTAGCAGTGGGGGCCCATGCAGGGGCAGGTGATCCAAGTGGTGAAGAGGCAACAGAGATTTCGACAGCCATGGCGGTAGTGGCCACGACTGGTGGGGTGGGCGGGACGAGGATCCCTGGGCTGTGAAGAGTTCCTCGTCGAGGAGACGATCTTGCTCTATAGCATAGGAATGAGTCGTCGTATTGTGGATCCAGACGCGTGCCCGGAGCTGGGGTTGTAGACCCCCAAGGAAGTACCTTGTATGGAGATCTGCGCATGGAGATCTACTTTGTTTTCCATGTCAAAATCTTGAAAACATTTGAAGCTTCCATATTAGAGGATGAGTCACGAAAATTTTGGCTCCCTTAAAAATTCCAATTGTTGTGAGATAAGAAAGGGTTTTGAAAGAAGATATCTTGTTGGTAAAAGCAAGACAACAACCCCGTCGTTGAAAGAGAATCACATATCATATGAACAAGAGTTAGTAAGCTTCATCCTTCAAATTTGTATGACCTGAATATTAATAATTATTTGTTCCTTAACTCTTGTGAATCATATTATGATAAGAGGACCTTTGATCAGGATATCAAGTAAGTTAGCAATCCTAGTCACTCAATCTGAGTCTTAACTAGTTTCCCTAAAATGGTTACGAAAATCACAAAGATAATATGGAACATGTCAAGCCTATTTGACAATATTTCTCCTTGACAAAGGTACGGTTGGAACTTGCTTAGGCTACTAAAGAGACCGCCAACAAGTATTTAAAAAGTCATGAATTGAATAAGAAAATAAGGATCTCAATAGGCATAGATAATCCACATAAATTTTGCCACCATTCTTGTAAAGAAGTTGGAAAAAAATCATTTTTTTATTTATAAAAGTGTAACAATTATAATTTCAGGATTTGACTGCAAAAAGATAACAACCTCCTAATCGCTTGGCCTATTAATAAGAGAATCATGAGAAGCTAAGGAGGTAATATTATTCTAAAAGAAATTTAAGCAATTGTCAAAAGTACAAATTCTTTATGCATGCGATTGCACTTAGACTGTGTTATCTGTATTGTACAATATGCTGGATCTTACGACGCCTTTAGGGGGGGGGGGGGGCGTGAATAAGGGGTTTAAAAATATTTTAGACTTTAAAAGAAGGAAAAAGTCAATTTGTAGTTTTTTTGATACCGCCAACGGTAGTAACTGCTGCTCGGCGTTAGTAAAAGAAATTCCCCTTTTTACTTTTAAACTTAGAACAAAAAATTAGAAATCCAGTAATGAAAGAAAAGATGATTTTATTTCTGAAACAATGATTACAAAACTTTGACCCCAATGACGCCTGGACTCAAGGAGAAAGTAGAAACCTTTTGGTTTTCTATACCGACCATTCTCTCAAGAACTGATTGGTTCTAGACTCTCTCCTAGATACGGCCTCGAACCGCCCCCTAGATCTACCTTAGACCTAGTCGCCACAACGTGGCGAATTGCGAAATCTTCCCCGGAAATCGACGTCCACACTGAACGATTTTCCCTCCTTAGTCTCGCAAGACTTAGTCGCCCCTACCTGTGGTGAATTTACATCGACCAGAAATAAAAGAAATACAAGTTAGTATAACAATATTTAAAACTCCCTCAATATGATGAACTCGAGATGACGATGGTGCACAAGGATTGTTGCAGTAGATGTGCACGACCTTCGTGTAAAGTACGCGTGATTGATCCTTCTTCGAATTCGTAGCCTTCACGAGCGTTGACAAGAGTTCTTGATAGCTAGGAGGAGACTCTCACGAAAGTATAAGAGTTGTGGCTTCAAGTCATGTTACTCTGGAAGGAGGAGGTTCGCTCTTCTTTTAGGCACGGAAGCTAACGCCAACGTTAGCACTACCGCCTGACGGTAGCTACTTTAGGAAACTTCTGGCATGCGGACAAAGACATTTTTGGCAACATCTTTTTTTGAATTTGGACCTTCCAAAAGATAGTGCCTGACGTTAGCGATAATTCTTTGCGGTAGCGATATTAGGCATGCCATCAAATCTCCTTCCATTTTCACTCCCCAATCAGCGACAAATTAGGGGTGTTTCCAAAAGATAGCGCCCGAAATTAGCGATAATACCCGGCGGTAAGAGTTTTCTTTTTCAGTACCGACCATCCATTTTTGCAGACTTTTCTTTCTTGACGATCTTGCCTTTTCTGTCACATGCACTAGCGCGAGCATCAACGTTAAAGCCCGACGGTAGCACCAGCTTTGGTGATCTCTTCCCAGTTTCGGATTACTGGTGCTAGCGCCAGCGGTATCAATACCGCCCGGTGGTAGTAATTGATGGAACACCATCTTCATCATTTTGACTTGTCTTCCAAAGAGTATTGAACCTGTAGTTTCTATACTATGAACACACAACAAACAAGATCAAATACAAATTGAGATTCGTTATTCTCAAATCAAGAGATGCAGAACGCAGAACGCATGTTCCAACAAACTCTCACTTTTGATAATAACAAATCCTCTATGAAGAAATAAAACATGTAAAGTAAATGTGGTGTTTATAGTAATTGATGAATGTGATGTTCATACTCCTCCTAAATGGATACTCTCCCTCCATAGATGATTCCTATTCTGTACTTCCCATAAATGATTTGTTTCTTCAAATTAATTCTTCCCATTTTGGTATTATCAAAAGAGGGTGGGGTAAAATGTTTTAGCAGGTAGATTTTTTTCTATGTAGAGAATAATGTCATGATACCGCATGTTGATAAATATATGTTTTTACTTGTGAAGTGAATAAATATGTCATGATTGAGCTTTAAGTGGTAATGCAGCGAAAAGAATTATGCAACATTTGGAAAGTAAACATGGTTGTGCAATTTTAAATATGGAAAATATCAGTGTTGTAGTTTATGAAGATGATGTTTTTTTTGGTTAAAAACCAAGAGATGCTATAAAAGCTAATATTTACAAGCATGATCCAATTTATTAAAGCAAAGATAAAAAAACTACATTGTTAGACAATTTTCATGTTAAGTATACTTAGAACATTGTAGAGATCATGCATTGCTATCTACTGCATTTACTAAAGATTGTATAGAATTTGTGTAGGTGTACGTTAGAGTCCAATTCTCATGAGTAGAAATGTTATGCAAGATAATGATGTGTACAAAATAGTGTTTTTTATAAAATACACAAGCGAGGTAATTAAAAACACATAATATATGTAATGGAACACACATAACATTAAATTACATAAAGAAATTTACTTCTACACTTTTTCAATGCACATAAATTTAAATTACAACTACCAAGATGCTCTGAACATACAATGCTCAATAAGAATTATCATGGTGCATAGTAGTGCTTGGGGGATCACATTTATTTTTAATATAATTTTTTTATTAATTTGTGATCTGGTGTACTGAGAAAAGTGGTGATAGTTTGTTTGGTACACGACATTTTTCAATTGTTAGCCAATATGCTGAACCTCACAATACTTATTAAGACTTATCAGGAGAGTAAGTTGTGATTTGTGGAGTTTTTTCTTGTCAATTGTTATTTGATTTTCTTATGTTAGTAACTAAGGATTTTGAATTTACTTGTTTTACAAACAATTTCATTATATATTTTTGAATCACTTTTTCAAAAATAGAGAAGTGCATGAAAAAAAAAATTGGTTGAAACAATTTTATTTCGTGTGTAGGTAATCTATTTATGCATTTTAAAATATTATGATATTACACTACACAATCATGCAAGTTTAAAATTATGCACACATAAGTTATCAAAAGGTATGAATGAGATAGTCACTATCAGACATAAAATAATTGGATAAAAGCAGTATAAATAGAACTCATCGCTTCAAACCCCATTCATTTGTCTCCCTCGCGAAACCGTGGGCTTGTTGCGAAAGAACGAGAGCGACGGATTTTCCAAAGCCTTCGGCCGCCGATTTCTGGAGCCTTGGTGCTCGATTTCTTCTTTGAAGAGTGGATCCGGGTAGATCTCGCCTATATCTACGTTTCTACGGTAAGCTTTTCCAGTTTCTTGGATTTTTAGAGGTCTAGGTAGGCGGTTTTGACCCTCTTTCGTCCTCAGAAGTTTCAGGAAGTATTGCTCAGGAAGTTTCAGGAGTGTTTACGTGGCTGGATTGTCGATTTGAGGCAAGTGGTGACTTCTTCTCCTTGCCAAGCTTGTCTTTTCCTGTATATATACCATACTGTTCTTCCTTTTGTATTAGTTTTTGGGAATAGGGTTAGATCTGACCTTTGCCGATCAGCTTTATGGTATTATTTTTCCGGCCAAGTTCAACAATCATATCATTCAATGTATTAGTTTCTTGGAGTAGTTGTCGGTTTGGTGTGGTCAGCGTTCGTCGAATTGAAGCTAATTCGTCGAACGGAGTTCGACGAACAGAGGAAAATCGTCGAACGGAGTTCGGCGAATAAATCACAAATCGTCAAACGGAGTTCATCGAGCTGAGCCAATTCGTCGAACGGAGCAAGATTCGGTGAGTATAGCCCTAGGCATTGAGTATAGCCCTTAGGCGTTGAGTGTAGCCTTAGCACTTAATCCAATTTCAAGCCTAAGTCCAAAAGCGTTGAGTACGTTGAGTGCACTCAACGCGGCGTTGAGTGTGATGAATACACTCAACGCCTTGCTGTGAGGTCTGTGACGCTAAGTGTAAAAGCGTTGAGTGCGTTGAGTGCACTCAACGCGGCGTTGAGTGTGCTGCATACACTCAACGCTATCAGAATTTGACGCTTAGTCAAAAGGCGTTGAGTGTGCTACCTACACTCAACGCGGCGTTGAGTGTGTTGTATACACTCGACGCCATCAGGAAATCTTGGAGTCTAAGTGTAAAAGCGTTGACAACGTTGAGTGAGCTTAACTCACTCAATGCCGTCACTTTATTCAGCAAGTTAAGTAAAAAGCGTCGACAGCGTTGAGTGAGCTCAACTCACTCAACACCATCGCTTTGTCTCTGCAAATCTAAGTGTTATAGGGTCGACAACGTTGAGTGAGCTGAACTCACTCAACGCTGTCATCTGTTTTTGGCAGTTAAGTATTTAAGCGTTGAGAGAGTTGAACTCACTCAACGCCATCGTCTGATTCTTGCTGCTGTGTTTAAGCGTTGAGTGTGCTGAGTTGTGGCGTCGAGTACGTTGACTGCACTCGACACGACGTCGAGTGTACTCGGCGCCTTTTTCTTAGATTTGTGCCCTTTCACTGATTTGGCATATTTCCTTTAATAGCATGGTTTTGCAAAGTTAGAATCGTCGTGTTTAGGTTGAATCCAACTGTCACAGACCCCATTTTCTCAACATTTAAGTTATATCAGAGTAAGAGAAAATACGTGCCGTGATGCCACACCGTGCAGAAGATAACTGCAGACGCTCAGACGAAACCCCAAACTATACAGTTTATGTGAAATTCATTAGTTATTAAGTAAAAATCCAGTTTAAATTGGATGACCGTATCCCTCGGCACTGTGGATCAACTAGTCCGCGAGTAAAAGTATAGTTATACGTTGCGGAAAATACTTTGGTTATGTTGATTAACACCCTACATGAGTATAAACATCCCCAAAGGATAACTCATGCCAAGAAAGACTCTAGATTTATTATAAGTATAGAAATGGTTTTTACGTTAGCTAGAAAATAGTATTTTAATTTTAGAAATATGAGATGTATGGAGCACAAGTAATAATGCTTTTATAGGTGAAAATACATAACATGCAACATAGCATAAAACATTCCCAGAGAGCAAGTAAAAACAACCACCAAAGACAAAACTACCAGCTTAGCAATGTATTCGGCAATTCTAAAGAAAACCACCAGTAGGCGTCAACAAACTGACACGAACCCACTGGTCAGTATGTGTGTCTGTACTAAAAAGAAAACAACAAGGAACTACCTCTCAAGGTAGTGGAAACCTATGCAACACTGCAGTCCACATGCAAACTCCAAACCTAGCCGCTCAACCGTCCACTGCTCAGAACCTGAGGCATTCAAAATACAACAGCTCAGCAAGAAAATACAAGTGACAAACAAAACTGTTAGTAAACAAGGGAGTAGCAAGATTACTAATCTCAAACCTGAATAGCTGTCAAAAGAAAACACAGCAAACTAACTAGAGATTTAGAACGAATAGTTAACTTATAAAGTTAAAAGGTAATGAAATTTGCAGCAAGTGCGAACGGAGTTATACACCGAAAACAACCTGCGAGGAAAGACATAAACAACATAAGATTAATCCATAGGAAACAAAAACGTGGCAAAAGCTCAATAAACACGTGAATCATTAACACCGTAACGCAACTGAATCTTAGTCGGGACCAAACCGGTCAAACCCGAACTAACAGACCCAAACGTCTCAAAAACGGGACTGCGACGGTGGCCATCTGATCCAACACAACCCAACAGCCCAAAAACAAGACCCAAACCTGACTGGGTGTAATGATTCACGAAACTAAGCCCACCAAACCAACCCTATATATCCAAACACCCATAGAACACAAACAGGACGGATTCAAGCTAAACACGACGATTCTAACTTTGTAAAACCATGATATTAGAGGAAATATGTGAAATCGGTGAAAGGGCACAAATCTAAGGAAAAAGCGTCGAGTACACTCGACGCCGCGTCGAGTGCAGTCACCGCACTCGACGCCGCGTCGAGTGCCGTCACCGCACTCGACGACACAACTCAGCACACTCAACGCTTAAACACAGCAGCAAGAATCAGACGATGGCGTTGAGTGAGTTCAGCTCACTCAACGCTTAAACACTTAGCTGCCAAAAACAGATGACGACGTTGAGTGAGTTCAGCTCACTCAACGCTGTCGACGCTATAACACTAAGATTTGCAGAGACAAAGCGATGACGTTGAGTGTACTCGACGCTTTTTCCTTAGCTTTGTGTCCTTTCATCGATTTGACGTGTATCACTAAGGCTTAGTCTTGCCAAGCTATACTCGTCGGTTTTCTGCTGAATTTGTTGAGTTTGGGTTTATGAGTATTTGGATATATGAGGTATGTTTGGTTGGCTTAGTTTCGTGAATCATTACACCCGGACATGTTTGGGTATCGTTTTTGGGCTTTTGGGTTGTGATGGATCAGATGACCACCACCGCAGTCCCATTTTTGAGATCTTTGGGTTTGTTAGTTCGGGTTTGACCTGTTTGGTCCCGACTCAGATCCAGTTGCGTTACGGTGTTAATGATTCACGTGTTTATTGAGCATTTGCCCCGTTTTTGTTTCCTATGGATTAATCTTATGTTGTTTCTCTCTTTCCTCGCAGATTATTTCCGGAGTATAACTCCGTTCGCACTTGGTGCAAATTTCATTATTTTTTAACTTTATAAGTTAATTATTCGTTTTAAATCTCTAGTAGTTTGCTGTGCTTTCTTTTGACAGCTATTCAGGTTTGAGATTAGTAATATTGTTACTCCCTTGTTTACTGACAGTTTTGTTTGCCACTTGTATTTTTTCTTGCTGAGCTGTTCTTTTTTTGAATGACTCATGTTCTGAGCAGTAGCCGGTTGAGCGGCTAGATTTGGAGTTTGCTTGTGGACTGCAGTGTTGCAGAGGTTTCCACTACCTTGAGAGGTAGTTCCTTGTTGTTTTTTTTAGTACACACACCGATGTGTCATCAGTATGTCTTGGCTGAAGCATGAACACTACACTCATAGCATGATAAGAAGTATGCGTGGCCTATTATGTAGTATGAGATGCATAATATGTGTTTGTATATGAATCCACCATAGTTGACAACATGTGACGATTATGTAGTATGTGATGCATAACCATCATCACATGAGTGCCCATTAGCACGTTTTACTTTTTCGTTACATGCGATATTATGTAGTATAACATGAATAATATTTTATGTGTACGCCGCTCATAGCATGCATTAAGGTCTTTTTAGAATACATAGCACATCATGCATAGCATAACATAGCATTTGCACACGTGTCAAGCTAAAGATTTATATGATGACATATGTACACACATTATTTTGAGTTAAAGAATACAAATTCATGCATTCATGGACTTTGCACCAGAATTAATATGATGATAGTATATCATCCTAGGTTTAAGCATTTCATCATTTATAAAATTCTCATAGTAAGTTAGAAGCAAAAACAAGTATTTATGTATGTTTGGTCTGTACTAGGTTGTTTGATTCTAGCGGTTAAGCTAGGTTTTGACTAGTTCCTTGTTGAAATTATTAGCATGTCGAGACGTCCTACGACGAGGTCGACACCCCAGTCAGAGAGCGAGTCGTCTGGTGCTCAGAACGAGGCCGTGATTGAAGGATTGCGACAGAGCAACGAAGCTTTATTTAGGAAAATGTTGGTGATGCAAAGGCTTCCTCGCAATTATCGCTTCAAATGAAAGCTGCGTTTTTCTGCGTCAGTTTAGTCAAAGGCGCAGATAACGTAGAGAAACCCTCTACAAATCTTTTATAATAGCAAGCCAACCCTAGGAAGCTCCTTATCTCCTTGGGTGTGGTGGGCCTATTCAAATCCATAACAACAGTTATCTTCTCAGGGTCAACTGAAATTCTATCTTTATTTACCACATGAGGCAAAAAAGAAACCTGGGATAACCAAAACTCACACTTAGCTTGACATATAACTTATGCTCCCTCAAGGTAGACAAAATTAAACGCAAGTGCTGGACATGCTCAACAGCACTGCGAGAATACACCAAAACATCATCTATAAACACGACCACAAAACGGTCCAGAAAATCCTTGAACACGCGGTTCATCATATCCATAAAGGCAGAGGGAACATTGGTCAAAACAAATGACATTACCAAAAACTCAAAATGCTCATGCCGCAAACGAAAAACAGTCCGTGGAATATCTGCCTCACGAATCCTCAGCTGATGGTAGCCTGAACGAAGATCGATTTTTGAAAACACAGAGCTATCACGCAACTGATCAAACAGGTCATCAATCCTAGACAGTGGAGATCTATTCTTAATGATGACTTTATTCAGCTCTCTATAGTCAATACACAGACTCATTGATCCATCCTTTTTCTTTACAAACAAGACGGGAGCACCCCAAGGCGAAGAACTCGGCCTAATAAAACCATTCAGGAGTAACTCATCCAACTGAGTACGCAACTCCTCCAACTCACGCGGGACCATCCGGTACGACGCCTTAGCAATAGGACGGGTACCCGGCTCCAGATCTATGACAAACTCCACGTCCCTCTCAGGCGGAAGACCAGGAAGATTAGTTGGAAAACATCCGGAAACTCACGCACCACCGAAATCTCCTCTACACGCGTCAAGCTAACAACGGTTTCTAAAACTGAAACCAAACAAGCAAAACACCCGGAATTTACTAGTTTCCGAGCACGTACCGCAGATATAATCGAAGAAACTTGGTGCGGAAAACCATAAACACTCCCGGGTTGACTGTTGTCCATCTTGAAGTCCAAGCGCTTAACCTTGAATTGGATAACCACATCATATTTGGTTAACCAGTTTATGCCCAAGATCACATCAAAATCTTACAGGTCTATCATCTTCAAATCAGCAACGGCTAGAAAATCGGCTAACAAAATCGGACAACTCTGGATACCCTGGTCCGACATCACTGAATCATCAGAAGGAAACTTGACTCTAAACGCATCGCCGACTTGATTGAGAGTCAAACGATAACGCTCAACAAAGGTTCTAGCCACAAACGAGTGGGTAGTAGCACCAGAATCAAAGAGAACACGTGCCCAATGGTTCTTTACTTTAAATTTCCCTGAAATCACTTGGGTAGAAGTCTGAGCCTCCTCCAGAGACAAGACGTTCAGCTTTCCCTTCCCTTTATCTACATGCTGCGGCGCTGGCAAGCCCCGAAGCTGAACTGGCTGCAACACAGGCTGAGACTGCGGGCAATTTGACTTGACGTGGTCTTTCTGTCCGCACTGAAAGCAAATTCTAACCTTATCCCAACAGTGGGCAGCATCATGCCCCTTCCGTTTGCACAAGGTACAAACCTAATCTCCTTTAGGAGCACCCTGGATCGCATGGAACTGCTCCTGCTTCTAAGCTCCTATCCTCTTGAAACATTTCTCAAACGGGTAGCCTGGCCGGCCACAAAAACTGCATATTTCTTTGCTCCTCTTCCTCGAAGCAGCACCAGATTCCTGGGAAATCTTACTCTCACCAGTCTTTCTCTTATCCTTTCTCATTTGTTGTCCTCGGTTCTTGGCATTGTCAATTGCCTCAACATTAAGGGCTGCTTCGACTGCTTCAGCTTGACTCTCCGATCTATAAGCACTTGTCAACTGCTGGATGTCACTCTTCAGACCACCCAAAAAATGCTTGACTCTGCTGTATTCAGAACCTACTAAATCTGGGGCGAACCGGCTCAGCTTGCTAAACTCCACCTCATACTCACTCACCGTAAGTTGTCTCTGTTTTAAGTATAGAAAATCATTTAACAAACGGTCTCTCTCGACCGACGGCAGAAACTTCTTCAGCAAAAGCTCCTTGAAGACTTCCCATGAACATCCATCCTTGAAGTATTCCTTTTTCGTTAGCCACCAACTGTTTGTCAAACCTTTGAGTTGGTAGGCAGCGATCATTACTCTCTGCTCCGCTGAAACTCCGGAGTAAGAGAACATCTTCTCGATGACTATAATCCAGTCATCCAAAGCCATGAAGTCTGCCCTACCATCATAGGTAGGGGGTCCTAATCGCTGGAAGTGTGAAATGAAGTTTATCTCTGGTGACAGCATAGCTGGGGGCACCAGAGGAGCAGAAGGAACAGGAACACCTTGACCCACGAACGGGTCCTGAACTCTAATTGGCTCTACTGCAACGATAGTCAACAAGGTTTCGATCTGCGACTGCATCTCCAACATTTTCCTAGACAAAGCTTCATTGCTCTGTCACAATCCTTCAATCACGACCTCGTTCTGAGCACTATACGACTCGCCTTCTGACTGGGGAGTCGACCTCGTCGTAGGATGTCTCGACATTCTAATAATTACAACAAGTAACTAGTCGAAACCTAGCTTAATCGCTAGAACCAGACAACCTAGTACAGACAAAACATACATAAATACTTGCTCTTGCTGCTAACTTGTTCTGAGAATTTTATAAATGATGAAATGCTTAAACCTAGGATGATATACCATCATCCTATTAATTCTTGTGCAAAGTCCATGAATGCATGAATTTGTATTTTTTGACTCAAAACAATGTGTGTACATATGTCATCATATAAATCTTTAGCTTGACACGTGTGCAAATGCTATGTTATGCTATGCATTCTAAAAAGGCCTTAATGCATGTTATGAACAACATACACATGAAATATTATGCATCTCATACTACATAATATCATATGTAACGAAAAAGTAAAACGTGATAATGAGCATCCATGTAATGATAGTTATGTATCTCATACTACATAACCGTCACATTTTGTCACATATGGTGGATCTATATACAAACACATATTATGCATCTCATACCAAATAATATGCCTCGTATACTTTTTATCATGGTGTGAGTGTAGTGTTCATGTTTCAGCCAAGACGTACTGATGACAAATCGGTGTGGGTATGAAATGACACTAGACGACTAACACTTACAAGAGAAGGTTGCTCGACCAATTGTCAAAGCTACCACACAGCTGATCAAACAGGTCATCAATCCTAGCCAACTGCTGGATCTGAGTCGGGATCAAACCGGTCAAACCCGAACTAACAGACCCAAACATCTCAAAAAAACGGGACTGCGGTGGTATGTGATATAAACTGTCACAACTCGCATTTTCTCAACATGTAAGTTATATTAGAGTATGAGAAAATACGCGCCGTTATGCCACGCCGTGCAGAGGATAACTGCAGTCGCTCAGGCAAAATCCCAAACTCTATAGTTTATGTGAAATTCATAAGTTATCAAGTAAAAATCCAGTTTAAATTGGATGACCGTATCCCTCGGCACAGTGGATCAACTAATACACGAGTAAAAATATAATTATACGTGGCGGAAAATACTTTGGTTATGTTGATTAACACCCTACATGAGTATAAACATCCTCAAAGGACAACTCATGTCAAACAAGACTCTAGATTTATTATAAGTATAGAAATAATGTTTACGTTAGCTAGAAAATACTATTTTAATTTTAAAAATATGAGATGTATGAAGCACAAGTAATAATGCTTTTATAAGTGAAAATACATAACATGTAACCTAACATAAAACATTCCCAGAGAACATGTAAAAACAACCACAAAAGACAAACCTAGCAGCTTAGCAAAATATTCAGCAATTCTAAAGAAAATCACCAGTGAGCGTCAACAAACTGACACGAACCTACTGGTCAGTATGTGTGTCTGTACTAAAAAGAAAACAACAAGGAACTTTCTCTCAAGATAGTGAAAACCTCTGCAACACTGCAGTCTACAAGCAAACTCCAAACCTAGCCGCTCAACCGACTACTGCTCAGAACCTGAGGCATTCAAAGAAAAAACAACTCAGCAAGAAAAATACAAGTGACAAACAAAACTGTCAGTAAACAATGAAGTAGCAAGATTAGTAATCGTAAACCTGAATAACTGTTAAAAGAAAACACAACAAACTAACTAGAGATTTAGAACGAAGAGTTAATTTACAAAGTTAAAAGGTAATGAAATTTGCACCAAGTGCGAACGGAGTTATACTCCGAAAACAATCTGCGAGGAAAGACAAAAATATCATAAGATTAATCAATAGGAAACAAAAACGGGGCAAAGGCTCAATAAACACGTGAATCATTAACACCGTAACGCAACCGATCTGAGTCGGGACTAAACCGGTCAAACCCGAACTAACAGTCCCAAACATCTCAAAAAACGGGTCTGCGGTGGTGGCCATATGATCCAACACAACCCAACAGCCCAAATACGAGACCCAAACATGTCCGTGTGTAATGATTCACGAAACTAAGCCAACCAAACCAACCCCATATATCCAAACACCCATAGAACACAAATAGGACAGATTCAACCTAAACATGACGATTGTAACTTTGCAAAACCATGCTATTAGAGGAAATATGTCAAATTGGTGAAAGGGCACAAATCTAATACCAACTATCACAGCCCGGATTCTTGATAACTATTATTGTATGCAAACTCCATCAATCTGAGTCGCTCATCCCACGCTCCATCAATCTGAGTCGGTACCCAAACCCTCCTGTAAACTCTTCCAAAAGCGAGACGTAAACCTGAATTCTCGATCTGATATAATACTAATTGACACTCCATGTAATCTAATGACTTCATCTAAATATAGTTCAGCTATCTTTTTCATGGGGTAATCAATCTTAAAAGACACGAAGTGAGCACACTTCGTTAGTCTATCAACAATAACCCAGACTGAATCATGTCCCGGGGAGATCTTGGTAATCCAGTAATGAAATCCATTGAGATATTCTCCCACTTCAAACTCGGAATTTCCAAGGGCGTTAGCTTGCCACCCGGTCTGTCATGATCGGCCTTTACTCGCTTGCACGCAAAACATTATGAAACGAACTTCGTTATATCACCTTTCATTCCGAACCACCAGACGATCTGCTTCAAATCTTGATACATTTTAGTTGAACTTGGGTGGTAGGCAACACTGTAACCATGAGCCTCACTGCACAACTTAGCTCGAATATCTTCAATATTGGGGATGCAAAATCTACCGCGGTACTTCAAAGTACCCGCATCATCGATCAAAAAAATCTGGCAACTCTCTTTTCTCAGTTCTCTTGTAAAGGTGCAACAACTCAGGATCTTCCATCTGATGTAATCTTGTGAGTGCAATCCATGAATGCTCAGCTACCTCCAAACTACTTGACGAGTTACAACTCTCAATAGAAATACCCATCAAAAGAAATTCTTCTACCAGTGACTCCACAGAAAGATTAAAAACTTTCCCCGTCTTTCTACTCATAGCGCCGACTACCACATTAGCTTTGTCCGGATAGTACTGGATCTCAACATCATAATCAACAACATACTCTAACCATTTTCGCTGGCGCAGATTCAACTTCCTTTGAGTGAAAACGTACTTTAAACTTTTATGATCGGTATAAATTTTGCATATTGCACCATATAGCAAGTGCCTCCACAACTTTAGGACATAAATCACTGCTGCGAACTCTAGATCATGCGTAGGGTAATTTTTTTCATGTACATTTAGCTGTCTCGACCCATACACAATTACCTTGCCTTCCTGCATCAACACACAACCCAGACCAACATGCGATGCGTCTACATACACCGCATATTCCAACCCTTCAGTAGGCAGAGACAACACCGGAGCAGTGCACAATCTCCTCTTCAATTCCAGAAACACTTCCTCGCACTTATCGCTCCAAATGAAAGCTGCATTTTTTGCGTCAGTTCAGTCAAAGGTGCAGATAACGTAGTGAAACCCTCTAGAAACCTTCTATAAAAGCCAACCAACCCTAAGAAGCTCCTTGTCTCCTTCGGTGTGGTGGGGCTATTCCAATCCATAACAGCAGTTATCTTCTCAGGGTCAACTGAAATTCCATCTTTATTTATCCCATGACAAAAGAAAGAAACCCGAGGCAACCAAAACTCACACTTACTTAGCTTGACATACAACTTATGCTCCATCAAGGTAGATAAAACTAAAGACAAGTGTTGGGCATGCTCAACAGCACTGCGAGAATACACTAAAATGTCATCTATAAACACGATCACGAAACGGTGCAGAAAATCCTTGAACACGCGGTTTATCATATCCATAAAGGCAGAGAGAGCATTGGTCAAACCAAAGGACATTACCAAAAACTCAAAATGCCCATGACGCGAACGGAAAGCAGTCCGTAGAATATCTGTCTCACGAATCCTCAGCTGGTGGTAGCCTGAACGAAAATCGATTTTTGAAAACACAGAGCTACCACGCAACTGATCAAACATGTCATCAATCTTAGGCAGTGGATATCTATTCTTAATGGTGACTTTATTCAGCTCTTTATAGTCAATGCATAGTCTCATTGATCCATCATTTTTCTTTACAAACACGACTGGAGCACCCCAAGGCGAAGAACTCGGCCTAATAAAACCATTCAGGAGCAACTCATCTAACTGAGTACGCAACTCCTCCAACTCACGCGGGGCCATCCGGTACGGAGCCTTATCAACAGGACAGGTACCCGGCTCTAGATCTATGACAAACTCCACGTCCCTCTCAGGCAGAAGACCCGGAAGATTAGCTGGAAAAACATCCAGAAACTCACGCACCACCGAAATCTCCTCTACACGCGACAAGCTAACAACAGTTTCCAAAACTGAAACCAAACAAGCAAAACACCCGGAATTTAACCAGCTTCCGAGCACGCACCGCAGATATAATCGGAGAAACTTGGTGCGAAAAATCATAAACACTCCCGGGTTGACCGTTGTCCATCTTGAAGTCCAAGCGCTTAACCTTGCGTTGGATAACCGCATCATATTTGGACAACCAGTTCATGCCCAAGATCACATCTAAATCTTCCAGGTCTATCATCTTCAAATCAGCAACTGCTAGAAAATCGCCTAACAAAATCGGACAACTCTGGATACCCTGGTCCGACATCACTGAATCATCGGAAGAAAACTTGACTTGAAACGCATCGCCGACTTGATCGAGAGTCAAACGATGACGCTCAACAAAGACCCTAGCCACAAATGAGTATCACCGGAATCAAATAGAACACGTGCCCAACGGTTTTTTACTTTAAATTTCACTATAAAACGCTTACATAACTAATCGAACTACCTCGAAACTACAACTACAAGCTAAACAGAAACAAAACCAGGTTAGAAACTAACCTGAAATCACTTGGGTAGAAGTCTGGGCCCCCTCTAGAGACAGCACGTTCAACTTTCCCTTCCCTTTATCTACAGGCTGTGGCGATGGCAAGGCCCGAAGCGGAACTGGCTGCAACACAGGCTGAGACTGCGGGCACTTTGACTTGACGTGACCTTTTTGTCCGCACTGAAAGCAAATTCTAACCTTATCCCAACAGTGGGCAGCAACATGCCCCTTCCGTTTGCACGAGGTACAAACCAAATCTTCTTTAGGAGCACCCTGGATTGCATGAACCTGCTCCTGCTTCTGAGCTCCTATCCTCTTGAAACATTTCTCAAACGGGTGGCCTGACCGAGCACAGAAACTACATATTTCTTTGCTCCTCTTCCTCGAAGCAGCACCAGATTCCTGGAAACTCTTACTCTCACCGGTCTTTCTCTTATCCTTTCTCATTTGTTGTCATCGATTCTTGACATTGTCAATTGCCTCAACCTTAAGGACTGTTTCGACTGCTTCAGCATAACTCTCCGATCTATAAGCACTTGTCAACTGCTGAAACGAACTTCGCTATATCACCTTTCATTTCGAACCACCAGGCGATCTGCTTCAAATCTTGATACATCTTAGTTGAACCTGAGTGATAGGCAACAGTGGAACCATGAGTCTCACTGCACAACTTAGCTCGAATATCTTCAACATTGGGGATGCAAAATCTACCGTGGTACTTCAAAGTACCCACGTCATCGATCGAAAAATCTGGCAACTTTCTTTTCTCAGTTCTCTTGTAAAGGTGCAACAACTCAGGATCTTCGATTTGATGCAATCTTGTGAGTGCAATCCATGAAGGCTTAACTACCTCGAAATTACTTGACGAGTTACAACTCCCAACAGAAATACTCATCAAGAAAAATTCTTCTACCAGTGACTCTACAGAAAGATTAAAAACTTGCTCCATCTTTCTACTCAGAGCGTCGGCTACCACATTAGCTTTGCCCGGATGGTACTGGATCTGAACATCATAATCAACAACATACTCTAACCATCTTCGCTGGCCCAGATTCAACTTCCTTTGAGCGAAAACATACTTTAAACTTTTATGATCAGTATAAATCTTGCATATTGCGCCATATAACAAGTGCCTCCACAACTTTAGGGCATAAATCTCTGCTGCGAACTCTAGATCAGGCGTAGGGTTGTTTTTTTCATGTACCTTTAGCTGTCTCGACCCATACGCAATTACCTTGCCTTCTTGCATCAGCACACAACCCAGACCAACATGCGATGCGTCTACATACACCACATACTCTAACCCTTCAGTAGGCAGAGACAAAACTGGAGCAGTGCACAATCTCTTCTTCAATTCCAGAAAGACTTCCTCGCACTTATTGCTCCAAATGAAAGCTGCGTTTTTCTGCTCCAGTTTAGTCAAAGACGCAGATAACGTAGAGAAACCCTCTACAAACCTTCTATAATAGCCAGCCTACCCTAGTAAGCTCCCTCAAGGTAGACAAAACTAAACGCAAGTGCTGGACATGCTCAACAACACTGCGAGAATACACCAAAACGTCATCTATAAACACGTCCACGCACGGTCCAGAAAATTCTTGAACACGCAGTTCATCATATCCATAAAGGCAGCGAGAGCATTGGTCAAACTAAAGGACATTACCAAAAACTCAGAATGCCCACGCCACCACAGAAACTGCATATTTCTTTGCTCCTTTTTCTCAAAGCAGTATCAGATTCCTGGGAACTCTTACTCTCACCAGTCTTCCTCTTATCCTTTCTCATTTGTTGTACTCAGTTCTTTGCATTGTCAATTGCGTCAACCTTAAGGGCTGCTTCGACTGCTTCAGCACAACTCTCCGATCTATAAGCGCTTGTCAACTGCTGGATGTCACTATTCAGACCACCCAGAAAATGCTTGACTCTGCTGTCTTCAGAACCTACTAAATTCGGGGCGAATCGGCTCAGCTTGCTAAACTCCACCTCATACTCACTCACCGTGAGCTGCCTCTGCTTTAAGTGTAGGAAATCATTTAACAAACGGTCTCGCTCGACCGACGACAGAAACTTCTTCAGCAAAAGCTCTTAGAAGGCTTCCGAAGAACATCCATCTTCACTTTTTCCTTCTCCCTTAGTCACCAACTCTTTACCAAACCTTTGAGCTGGTAGGAAGCGATCATTACTCTCTGGTTCGCTGAAACTCTGGAGTAAGAGAACATCTCCTCGATGACTATAATCCAGTCATCCAAAGCCATGAAGTCTGCCCTACCATCATAGGTAGGGGGTCCTAATCGCTGGAAGTGCGAAATGAAGTTCATCTCTGGTGGCTGCACAGCTGGGGGAACCAGAGGAGCAGGAGGAACTGGAACACCTTGACCCACGGCCGGGTCCTGAACTCTAAGTGGTTGTCCTGCATTGACAGTCAACAAGGTTTGGATCTGCGACTGCATCTCCATCATTTGCCTAGACAAAGCTTCATTGCTCTGTCACAATCCTTCAATCACGACCTTGTTCTGAGCACCAGACGACTCGCCCTCTGACTGGGGAGTCGACCTCGTCGTAGGACGTCTAGTCGAAACCTAACTTAACTGCTAGAACCAGACAACCTAGTACAGACAAAACATTCATAAATACTTGCTCTTCCTGCTAACTTGCTCTTATAATTTTATAAATGATAAAATGCTTAAACCTATGATGATATACCATCATCCTATTAATTCTTGTGCAAATTCCATGAATGTATGAATTTGTATTCTTTGACTCAAAACATTGTGTGTACATATGTCATCATATAAATCTTTAGCTTGACACGTGTGCAAATGTTATGTTATGCTATGCATGATGTGATATGCATTATAAAAAAGTCTTAATGCATGTTATGAGTGTCGTACACATGAAATATTATGCATCTCATACTACATTATATCGCATGTAACGAAAAAGTGAAACGTGTTAATGAGCACCCATGTGATGATGGTTATGCATCACATACTACATAACCGTCACATGTTGCCCTTTCACCGATTTGACATATTTCCTCTAATAGCGTGGTTTTGCAAAGTTAGAATCGTCGTGTTTAGGTTGAATCTGTCCTGTTTGTGTTCTATGGGTGTTTGGATATATGAGGTTAGTTTGGTTGGCTTAGTTTCGTAAATCATTACACCCGGGCATGTTTGGATCTCGTTTTTGGGCTGTTGGGTTGTGTTGGATCAGATCGCCACCGCCGTAATCCCGTTTTTGAGATGTTTTGGTCTGTTAGTTCGTGTTTGACCGGTTTGGTCCCGACTCAGATCCGGTTGCGTTACGGTGTTAATGATTCACGTGTTTATTGAGTCTTTGCCCCGTTTTTGTTTCCTATGGATTAATCTTATGTTGTTTCTGTCTTTTCTCGCAGATTATTTTCGGAGTATAACTCCGTTCGCACTTGATGCAAATTTCATTACCTTTTAACTTTATAAGTTAACTATTCGTTCTAAATCTCTAGTTAGTTTGTTGTGTTTTATTTTGACAGCTATTTAAATTTGGGATTAATAATCTTGCTACTCCCTTGTTTACTGACAGTTTTGTTTCTCACTTGTATTTTTTTTTGCTGAGTTGTTATTTCTTTGAACGCCTCAGGTTCTGAGCAGTAATAAGTTGAGCTTCTAGGTTTGGAGTTTGCTTGTGGACTGCAGTGTTGCAGAGGTTTCCGCTACCTTGAGAGGTAGGTCCTTGTTGTTTTTTTTAGTACAGACACACATACTGACCAGTGAGTTCGTGTCAGTTTGTTGACGCACACTGGTGATTTTTTCTTTAGAATTGCTGAATACTTTGCTAAGCTGTTAGTTTTGCCTTTTGTGGTTGTTTTTACTTGCTCTCTGGGAATGTTTTATGCTAGGTTGAATGTTAGGTATTTTCACATATAAAAGCATTATTTTTTGTGCTTCATAATCTCATATTTCTAAAAATAAATATTATTTTCTAGCTAACGTAAAGAACATTTCTATACTTGTAATAAATCTAGAGTCTTGTTTGACATGAGTTATCCTTTGGGGATGTTTATACTCATGTAGAGTGTTAATCAACATAACCAAAGTATTTTCCGCGGCGTATAACTATATTTTTACTCGTGAACTAGTTGATCCACTGTGCAGAGGAATACGACTGTTAGATATTGTGTATTTGTATATGAGCTTATTTGTTTGTTCGGTCTTGTATATATTACCCCAAGAGGGGTCATTATTCTCATGCAATATACCTTTTTCTAAGATGGTATCAGTGTGATAGGGTTTACCTCTCCCGATCGATCCCGCTCGTCTTCGCCGCCGATCGATCCCGGTCCCTCTCCCCCGCTTGTTCGACTCGATCGATCCCTCTTCTGCAGCGCTCGTCGATCGTTTCCTCCTGCGTCGATCGTCGACATCGATCAATCCCGCTCGAGTGCGGCGATCGACTCGTCGCTCGTTTCCTCGTCGATCGTTTCTTCCGCAGCTCCAGTTTCTTCCGCAGCTCCAGTTTCTTCCGCAGCTCCAGTTTCTTCCGCAGCTCCAGTTTCTTCCGCAGCTCCAGTTTCTTCCGCAGCTCCAGTTTCTTCCGCAGCTCCATTTTCTTCCGCAGCTCCAGTTTCTTCCGCAGCTCCAGTTTCTTCCGCAGCTCCAGTTTCTTCCGCAGCTCGTTCGACTCGACTCGTCGATCGTTTCTTCCGCAGCTCTCCCGCTCAATCTCACGCTCGTCGACTGTGTCCGGTCGATCCCTCCTCCGCTCGAACCTTCCTCTGGTTGGCGGCTTCCTCCGTCTTCTTCCTCCTCTTTCAGCACCGATCGATTCTGCTCCAGATCTCGGTGTCGGCCTTCAATGGATCCCGCCTCGACTCCTGTGCAACCGTCTGCTCCGTTTCCTACCCAGGGACCCTCTTCCCAGGGTCCCAATGCTGCGCAACGACGGTCTGTTCGCTGTCATTATTGTCATGCACTGGGCCACAAAGTGTCTGAGTGTCGCAAGCTTCAGCGCTCCCAGCAGAACATCCAGTCTCGTGACACCCAGCAGCGTGCAGCTCCAGTTTTCCCTGTGCCTCATCCGACAGCCTCTTTCTCTGAGCAGCTCCTACAGTTAGCTCAGCAGTTGTCTTCAGGCACCTTCTCGAGTACCTCTGCAGCCACAGTTGGTCAGGACTCTACCTCTGCTGATCCCTCAGCGGTCTTTGCCCCGTCATGTATCTCTCCGTCCTCGTGGTTACTTGACTCTAGAGCCTCCTTTCATATGACCTATGATGCCACCCATCTTCATGCCTGCCAGTCTGTTTCCTCTGACCTACGTGTTATTATTGCTGATGGCACCACCCTTCCTATTACCAGTCGTGGCCTTCTCCACACCCCTCAGTTCCACATTCTTGATGTTGCCTATATCCCTCAGCTCTCCATGAACCTCATCTCCGCCAGCCAGCTTGCCTCTAGTGGTTACCTTGTTGTTTTTGATGAGTTTGTTTGTCATGTGCAGGATCGTCTTACAGGGACCCTCATTGGAGCTGGCCGTCACCATCGTGGGGTATATTTCCTTGAGTACCTTTGTCTGCCATCTGTCACACCGTCCCCAACTGCTCCTCTTTTATGTCTTCCCACTGTTTCCTTTCGTCAGTGACACCATCGTCTTGGTCATCCCAGTGGCGCCCGTCTTTCCACTCTTGTTCGTCAGGGTGTTTTGGGTCGTGTATCTGTGGACACTACTCACTCTTGTACGGGTTGTAAGCTTGGAAAACAGCTACAACTCCCCTATCAGTCTAGTCTGTCTAGGTCTTCTGCTCCTTTTGAGTTAGTCCATTCTGATGTATGGGGGCCTGCTCCTTTTATATCCAAGGGTGGACACCGCTATTATGTCTTATTTATTGATGATTTCTCTCGTTTCACTTGGATATATATGTTGCATTCTCGTGCTGAGTTTTTTCAGGTTTATGTTACTTTATCCACCATGGTTCGTACTCAGTTCTTCGCCTCTATTCGTGTTTTCCGCTCCGACTTAGGGGGGGGGGGGAGTACCTATCGCATGAGTTTCGTGCACCTTCTCGTCTCTCATGGCACGCTTTTGCAACTCTCCTGTCCTGGTGCTCATTCCCAGAATGGCACTGCGGAAAGGAAACATCGCCACATCATTGAGACCGCTCGCACTCTTCTTTTGGCTTCCCATGTTCCCCCACACTTTTGGGCTGAGGCTGTCTCCACCGCTATCTATCTCATCAACCTTCAGTCATCCACTTTCCTTCAGGGTCGGTGTCCCAGTGAGTGTTTGTTCTCTCATCCTCCTCGATATACTCATCTTCTTGTGTTTGGATATCTGTGTTATGTCTTATTACCACCACGTGAGCGGACTAAGCTCTCTGCTCAGTCTGTTGCATGTGTTTTTCTAGGCTACAACTCAGCACACAAGGGTTACCATTGTTATGGCCCTGTTGCGCGTCGTCTTCGCATTTCTCGTGATGTCACCTTCGTTGAGGACCAACATTTCTTCCTTTCTTCATCCACCTCTGCTTCACCCTCATCCACTACCCCGACTGATATTCAGTTCCTTATTTTTCCTACTGTACCACCACCTGTTTTGCCACCACCGTCAGACCAGTCACCAGCAGAGCTACCGTCATCATCGTCATCTCCCTCTTCTGAGCCCTCTCCACCTCCTCATGTTCTGCCATCTACCGGCCCTCTACTTCCTATTCTCCACCACTACACTCGTCGTGCTCCGACTACCCCACAGGTGCCACCAGCCTTCAGTGAGAGTCCCGTGGATGATCCTCCTGCCAGACGTACCCCCTTCGAGATCGACATCCACCAGATCGCCTCGGTTTTACCACCCAGTCACTCGACCTCACTGCTCTTCATGCTACCTCCACCAGTACTCCAGAGCCTAGTTCCTACCACGAGGCTGCTCAGGTTCCTGAGTGGCAGGCTGCTATGTTTGATGAGTTGGCTGCTCTTGAGCGTACCTCTACTTGGGATCTTGTGCCTCTTCCTCCTGGTGTTGTTCCCATCACTTGCAAGTGGGTCTATAAGATCAAGACTCGCTCTAATGGTTCTATTGCGCAGTACAAGGCTCGCCTGGTTGCTCGGGGTTTTCAGCAGGAGCATGGTCGAGACTATGATGAGACTTTTGCTCCTGTGGCACACATGACCACGATCAGGACACTTGTTTCTGTTGCTGCTGTCCATCGTTGGTCCCTGTTTCAGCTGGATGTGAAGAATGTGTTTCTTCACGGTGACCTACAGCAAGAGGTCTACATGGTTCCTCATCCCGGTTTTGCTGCTCCTCCTGGCTTGGTTTGTCGTTTGCGTCGTGCTATCTATGGTCTCAAACAGGCTCCTCGAGCCTGGTTCGAGCGCTTCAGCTCTGTCGTTATAGCCGCTGGTTTTCAGCCCAGCCAGCACGACCAAGCCCTGTTTGTTCACACCTCTTCCCGAGGCCGGACTCTTCTTCTGCTCTATGTGGATGATATGATCATCACTGGTGATGACCCGGTTTTCATTGACTTTGTCAAGCATCACCTGCAGCAGCAATTTCAGATGACAGATTTGGGACCTTTGAGCTATTTTCTGGTCATTGAGTTTTCTTCCACCCCTGCAGGGTTCCAGCTCTCTCAGCAACGATATACTATTGATATTCTAGCTCGGGCTGCTCTTTCTGACACCCGCACTGTTGCCACACCGATGGAGCTTCACCTGCAGCTTCAGGCTGATGAGGGGATCCCTCTTGCTGATCCCACTCGCTATCGTCATTTGGTCGGCAGCCTGGTCTATCTCACAATCACTCGGCCAGATATTGCTCATGCAGTTCATGTGTTGAGCCAGTTTGTCAGCACTCCTACATCAGTCCATTATGCTCACTTGTTACGTGTACTGTGTTACCTTCGTGCGACTCCTGCCCATGGTCTGTTCTTCTCCAGCAACAGTTCCCTCCAGCTTTCTGCTTTCTCTGATGCTACTTGGGCTAGTGATCCTTCTGATCGTCGCTCCGTCACTGGTTTCTGTCTGTTTTTGGGCCCCTCCTTGCTTGCCTGGAAGTCCAAGAAAGAGTCTGGTGTTTCCCGCTCTAGTACTGAGGCTGAACTGCGCGCCATAGCGTCTACGACCGAGGAGATTATCTGGCTTCGTTGGCTTCTTGCAGATTTTGGCATTGTCTCCTCAGGACCGACCACTCTCTTTTGTGACAACACTGGTGCCATTCAGCTCACTCTGAATCCAGTGAAGTTTTCCCTCTCCAAGCACATTGGCGTCGACGTCTTCTTCCTCCGTGAGCTGTACAACCGACGTACATTGGTTCCCCAGTATGTTCCCACCGAGCATCAGATTGCGGACTTGTTCACCAAGCCCCAGATAAGGGCTCAGCATGACTACCTTATGTCCAAACTCTCGATGTATGATCCCCCGTGAGTTTGAGGGGGGGGGGGTGTTAGATATTGTGTATTTGTATATGAGCTTATTTGTTTGTTCGGTCTTGTATATATTACCCCAAAAGGGGTCATTATTCTCATGCAATATACCTTTTTCTAAGACCGACCATCCAATTTAAACTGGATTTTTACTTAATAATTTATAGATTTCACATAAACTGTAGAGTTTGAGGTTTTGCCTGAGCGCCTGCAGTTATCCCCTGCACGACGTGACATCACAACGCGTATTTTCTCTTACTCTGATATAACTTAAATGTTGAGAAAATGCAAGTTGTGACAGTTGGTAATGAACTTTTGTTGGGTTTTGCTTTCGAATTAGTTACGTCTCACTCACCTTGGCAAGTTTTAGAGTAACCCTAAATTTCGTACAATCTAATTTCATCGAGATTTCCCTTTAATTTCAGATTTGTTGAAGTGGGTGCTGTGAATTGGGGAAGCTTCACAAATTTTACCACCGATTCGTGGTTCTCCTAGCTTTTGGAAAGAGGATATTTGTCTCTAGTTGGAGGAGTTCGCCGTGAGCAAACCTCTTGAAAAAAGAATCATGTCACCTCGCCGCGTGTACGAACGTCGTAACACCACTGTAAGGAACTCGACTCCTTCTAGTCTAACAATTCAGATAAAATTTCCATTTCATGTGTTAATCATATTGGTACATGCACTTTAAAATTTCAAGTTCCTATAGTTAGAATCAAGTTAACGGGGTAGGTATACACTTACACTGAGTTAGCAGTTTCTGTGTCATGAAGACCCTAGGCCTAGTATATTTTTCTTAACTAGAGCGCTACTCCGCGATGACCCTTGCTACTGATGTGTAACTACTTAGATAGGAGTCTGCGTTACACTTGAGGGACATCCAGTTCAGGGCACCATCAGGTTTGTCACTTACACCGCAGTCGCTAGTTTGTGCACAGTCATCCTTAGCGTCTAGTGTTAATAAGACAACCCAGAAGTTGGTTTAATTTTACAGTAGTCAAAAATTCAAACTACAAAAATCAACGATTTGTACAATTGAAACAAGGGTGTGTCAGATCACACATTAGGCTGATTCTATCCCAGATCATGAACTCAAGTGCCAATTTTTTTTAGGTTAGAGTTATTTTGCAAATTATAAATTCAAGTAATATTCACTTGTAATATTTTCTTTTAAGTATTGCTGAAGGGAGTTGCTTTTCTTACCCTTCAGTGGGTCTGACCCATTTGGAACTTGTTTTTATAGGGGGCTCAGGTCAGGGAATCCACTTAGGATAGGCGGTGCAATTTTCTCAGTTGTCAGTTTGTTCAGTTATATCATTATTGTTGTACTTTGCTTTTATTTGCAGACATTATGTGTTGTTGTACCCGTTTACTTCAGACTGACAGTATATCATCTTCAAAATGTTGTTTACTGTTTTAGTTGACTCTGTGAAATTAGCATTCGCGCGGTACACTACTACCCACAGTTAATATATTTCTTACTCTAATTCTGTTGTTAGTTTTTTTTAGCATTTTAAATTTACCTGTTTTATACCAGTTTTTATACTGTTACTTATTTTACTTCTTATCGCGGGCCCGACTGGACTACTGATTTACTGTTGAACTAGGTTAGGATGTTACAGTTAATTTTCGAACTAAGCTCATCTCAAATTCATGTTGTATCTCTGATATTATTTCATTGTATAACTCTTTATTAGTGCCTCCAAAAATGATATCATCAACATAAAGTTATAAAATAATTAAATATCTATTAATATCTTTAATGAAGAGTGTGGCGTCGACATTTCCCATTTTATATTTGTGATTTACTAAGAAAAAAAGTTAGTCGTTCATACCAAGCATGGAGCGCTTGCTTTAAGCCATAAAGCACATGTTCTAACCTCTAGACATGATTAAAATATTTTTCATTTATAAAACTGAGGGATTGCTCAACAATAGTCAACATAGACTTCTTCTTTTATAATCACGTTCAAGAAATCAATTTTTACATCCTTTTGAAATAGTTTAAATCGTTTATAATTCGCAAAACAAGAAAAATTCTAATGGATTCTAAGCGAGCAACGAGTGTAAAAGTTTCATCAAAATCTGCTCCATCGATTTGTGAATAACCTTGTGCTACCAATCTTACATTATTTCTAGACTTCGAGTAATTCTGGATTCACATTTATTTTTAAATATTTGTTTTACACCTACAACATGATGATTAGATGATCTTTCTATAAATTTTCAGACTCTATTACGTTCAAATTGATTTAATTCTTCGTTCTAGTAATTAACCGGAATTCTTCATTTAAAGCGGTGGGAACGTTTTTGGGTTCAATTTCAGAAACAAAGTATATATTTGAAAGAGTCTCATGTAAGGAAGAACGAGTCATTACCCCTCTTGAAGACTCTCCAATAACAAGCTCCCTTGGATGATCCTTTGAAAATCTCATCACGCTTGGAGGCACAAACTCTTCTTGCTCCGCCTCTTTCTCTCCAACAACTACAAGCGATCCGTCATCCTCATGTTCCAAGGGGGAAGATTATTTCTCTTTGTTTCCTATCAGATTAGGATTTACACAAGTAAAAAATTCATTATATCTAACATGAACGGGCTCTTCAATACATTTTAGACCTTTTATTATATATTATATATGCTTTACTGGTTGAAGAGTATACAAGAAATATTTCTTCATCACATTTCTCATTAAATTTATCTAATGTATCTTTTGTATTTAAAATAAAAACATTTACAACCAAAGACATGAAAATAAGACACATTAGGTTTCTTCTGGTTGTAAAGTTCATAAGGTGCCAATTTTAACACTGGCGAAGCATGACTCGATTTATTACATAATATGATGTGTTTATTGCTTTGGCCCAAAAGGATCTAGACAACGCATTCTCAGATATCATAGTACGTTCTAGTTCCGGAAGGGTTTTATTTTTTCTCTCCACCATACCATTTTGTTGTGTGGTGCGTGGAGCGGAAATCTCGTGTTTTATGCCCAGATTATTGCAAAAGGTTGTGGACTTTTCATATTCAAATTCCCCTCCATGACCCGAGCATTTGCATTTAATTTTTAATTCTATATTATTTTGTGTTCGATTGCATAATTTTGTAAATTCTAAAAAGGATCGGATTTGGAGGTAAGAAATAAAGTCCAATAGAATCTTGAGTAATCATCAAGTATACTTTATATCACCTAGACTAAATGTGCTAATTGGTCCAAAAAGGTTTATGTGAATTAGTTGTAGTGGTCTAGTGGTAGAAATTTCATTTTGTTTTTAAATGAAGTTTTTGAAAATTTTATTTTTTGTTTGGCGGGCAAAGTAAAGATAAATTATCATTTAGCGTTGGTAAACCCCTAATTAATTTATCGTTTGATAATTTTAAAATTAACTTGATAGTAGAGTGACCAAAACGTCTATGTCATAATTCTAGTTCTTTTTTTTGAAATTAAACATTTTAAAGATTCATGAGAAATATCATGAATGGCAATCATATAAATATTGTGAGTTTTAGATGCAGTGAGTATGTCATCATTTGTTTTAGAATTTATAATTTCACATAAATTTGTAGAAGATTCAAATAATATATTTAGGCCTTTATCACACAGTTGACTAATAGAGATTAAGGTGTGTTTTAAGCCTTCTACATATAAGACTTTAGTTAGGCAGAAAGAGTCATTAACCACTGTTCCACTGCCCATGATCCTTTCCTTTCCGTTGTCGCCAAACGTCACTAATCCCTCCTTTATTTTTGGTAATGGCTAAGGAACTTCTCTTTATCACCCGTCATGTGTTTCGAGCATCCAGAGTACAGGTGCCACATGTCTTCTTTGTATTTAAACTACCAACACACCTAGAAGGAAGATGAGAGTAAAGATCCGGATATCCAAGAGGTCCCTCCTATAGTATAGGTTGAAACCTTAGGCACCCAGATTTGCTTTAAAGCACATCGTCCCTTTATCCTGTAAGAGCCTGTGGTGTGTCCAAAGCGAAGACATTTGACACAAAATAAAGGGGGTCTAAGTCCCTTTTCCATTTCGAACTCTTGTTAGAGGGTTGGGAGCAAGCAGAAGCAATTGTAGATTTTTTATAGAGAGGCTTATGGTTTCTGTTGCTAACGCCGGCAGTAGATACTACTGCCGGGTGATAGCTATATGAGCCATAACCAAGCCCGTATTTGGTGCTTCCATGGCGTTGGTTGGTCGGGATCATATTCAGCATTTTCTGACTAATTCTGAATTTTTCTTTGGCCATATTTAAGTCATTGATTCGGCTCTTTAAGGAGGTGTTTTCTCTAACTAGGATTCCACACCTATTTGCGAAGTTTTTCTTTCCAAGATCAATTTGGGCGAGAGAAGTTTTTAGGCCCGTTTCTAAGTCCCCCTTTTGATTTGTGAGAGCTTTCACATCGTAGTGGGCCTTGGAGAGGGCATTCTCGGGTTCTTTTATTCTTCCCAAGGAGTGATCGCACTCTTGGCAATCAATCTTCTTTTTTCCCAATGCTTCTAATTATTTAATTTTTTATTATGTTTTAAAAGAGTTTTATTTCTAACTTTTATAAGATAAACTTCTTTTGAACTTTTGTCGAAGAACTTGCAGATTTTCATATACTCAATACAAAGATCATCGTAGGAGGAAGTACCTCAGTGTCACTCTGGACACTGCACTCGTCATCAGATGACTCATGACTTTCTCCCATAAGGCACATGTTGGCCTCTTCTTCGTCGCTAGAGGCGGACCCGCTCGATCCTTCAGATGAAGAGCCATCCCAAATTCCCGCCTTTAGAACTTTCTTCTTCTTTTTGTCTTTGTGTCGCTTTTTGTTATGCTCTTTCAGGTACTTTGGGCACTGACTTCTGATGTGACCGATCTTCCTGCAGCGGAAGCATTCCGGTGGAGGCTGCTCGTCTTCATCATCGCTGACTTTCTCCTTCTTGGATGACCAATCTTTCCTCCTTACATCCTTTTGGAAGTATTTGCGGAAGGACTTCCTCTCCAGTTTCTTCATGAATCTCTTAAAGTTTTTCACGAAGAGGCTTTCTTCGTCCTCCTCGTCATCGTCGTCGTCTTCTCTCCTTGAATTTATTTCCAAGGCCTTCTTCTTAGGCTCCTTATTGTATTCTTCGTCTTGGATCTTGAG
Source organism: Platanthera guangdongensis (assembly GCA_039583875.1). NCBI lineage: Eukaryota > Viridiplantae > Streptophyta > Magnoliopsida > Asparagales > Orchidaceae > Platanthera > Platanthera guangdongensis. The sequence goes on from CM077155.1 coordinate 1,374,849, forward strand.
TCCGACCTCATTGGTTTTTAGGTTCCCAATAAGGCTTTCAATCTGGAGCTGTCATAGATCGTGCGACTCAGAGATGTCGGTCATCTTTGGATTGAACTTCAGAGGGAGAGACCGAAAGATTTTCCACACCAGGTCGCTGTTAAAGAAAGTTCTCCCAGGAATCTTTGAAGCGTTGACGATCTTGGTAAATCATGTGTACATCATGCCAACGTCTTCATCTGCCTCCATCCGAAATTTTTCATATTCTGACTCCAGTTGAAAGAACTTTGAGTCATTTACCTGCGAACTACCTTCATGAGTTAATTCCAGAAGATTCCAAATATCATAGGAAATTTCACATGCACAAACTCTATTAAACTCAGTCCTATCAAAAGAACAAAACAAGGTGTTCATTGCTTTAACATTGTTCTTACACCTAGTTTCGTCTCCTTCATCCCACTTATCCTTGAGTTTATTTATGTTAACTTCTCCAACAATATATGTAGAAGTGTACTGAGTTTCTACCATATTCCAAACTTCAATATCTAGAGTCATTAAAAAATAACGCATACATGTTCTCTAGCAATTATAATCAGTTCTAGTGAAAAGTGGTGTTCTACGTATCCCTTGCCGCTCCTGAAAAACGAGATCATGGGGTGTCATTATTCTCGGGTGTTAAGTCGATTTGGAATAACCTAACTCTGATACTACTTGTTGGATCTTACGACGCGCTTAAAGGGGAGGGGGGCGAGGTGAATAAGGGTTTCAAAAATATTTAGACTTTAAAAGAAGGAAACAGTCAGTTTGTAGTTTTTGTTGCTACCATCAGGGGTTGTAACTGCCGCTCGACATTAGTAACAAAAATTCCCCCTTTTTCTTTTAAACTTGGAACAGAAAATTAGAAAGCCAGTAATGAAAGAAAAGATGATTTTATTTCTGAAACCTTTTGACCCCAATGACGCTTGAGATCGAGGCGGAAGTAAAAACCTTTTGATTTTTTTATACCGACCCTTCTCTCAAAGAGCAGTTGGTTCTAGCCTATCTTTCCAAGATACTGCCTCGAACCGCCCCTTAGATCTACCCTAGACCTAGTCGCCACAACACGCGGCGAATTGCGGAATCCTCCCAGGAAACCGACGTCCACACCAGACGATTTTTCCCCTATGTCTTGCAAGACTTAGTCACCCATACCTGCGGCGAATTTACACCGACCAGAGATAAATGAAATACAAATGAGTACAACAATATTAAAAGCTCTCTCAATATGATCTTGAAGATGACGAAGGTGCACGAGGATTGTTGCAGTAGATGTGCACGACCTTCGTGTAGAGTACGCGTGATTGATCCTTCTTCGAATTCGTAGCCCTCCCGAGCGTTGATGGCAGTTCTTTACAGCAAGGAGGAGGCTCTCACGAAAGTATAAGAGTTGTGGATTCAAGGCGCGGAAGCTAACGCCAGCGTTAGCACTACCGACTGGCGGTAGCTACTTTAGGAAACTTCTGGTGCGCGAACAGAGGCATTTTTGGCAACATTTGTTTTTGAATTTGGACCTTCCAAAAGATAACGCCCGACGTTAGTGATAGTGCTTGGCGGTAGCCATATTAGGTATGCTATCAGATCTCATTCCTTTTCTCTCCTCAATCAGCGGCAGATTGGTGGTGTTTCCAAAAGATAGCGTCTGGCGTTAACGATAACGTCCAATGGTAAGAGTTTCCTTTTTTAGCACGAACCATCCATTTTTGCAGACTTTCTTTTCTTGACGATCTTGCCTTTTCTGTCACATACACTAATGCGAGCGTCAGCGTTAAACCCCGGCAGTAGCACTCGCTTTGGTGATTTCCTCCCAGTTCCAGATTGCTGGTGCTAATGCCAACAATATCTATACCGCTCGGTGGTAGCAACTTATGGAGCACCATCTTCATCATTTTGACTTGTCTTCCAAGGAGTATTGAACTTGTAGTTCCTGCACACTATGAACACACAGCAAACAAGATCAAATATAAACTGAAATTTGTTATTCTCAGACCAAGAGATGTTGAACGCATGTTCTAACACGATATGCGTGCATGCTTGAGAGAGATGAATTTTCTCAAACAACCCATTTTTTCATCATCTTAATCCCAAATTACTCATTCTTTCCTCCATGTGATATCTCAATTGAAAGGGATGAGTGGTTTTGGATGGCCACGTTTGTGACCTTTACCTCCCATTTGGAGGTTGCTAGTAAGAACAAATTCCCTTCCAATGCCCTTATCCATGAATATTGTGAAATCTTACCAAATCTCTCACTAGTGTTTCAACCCTGCTACATTATAACTGCATCTTTGAATCTCTGCTGACAACAAACACTGTCGAGGTCTTTGCTCTAGTGCTTCTTTGTTACTGCCAAATATTTTCCTTATTGATCTCAAACCTCTGAGACGGAGGGCATTTTTTATTCATTTCTGTCGATGCTTTCACTATCTCATTATTTCTGTGATTCTCTATTCCCAGTCACTTACATTTCTACCTTTCATCTTCCTAGCACACAATGCCGCCATCAGGAGACCTTTATCCTCACTCTCTCCAGCATGATGTGGAATGCCAAATATATTGTGTTGCTTTCAGATGTGATTTTAATTTTTATTTCATGACTAAGATTTTAAAAATAAATGATTTATATTGCATATTTTTATTAATTCTCATTGTCAATAGTTACCTAGTTCTCTGTTCACTGATTTGTTTGTGCTATGATACTTGGCTGCAGGAAATTGATATGTATAGAGGAAAGCCTTTGTTCTTAGACATTGAACTTTATGCAGCGCGTACATACTTGGTAATTGACATTTTTCAATATGTAACATATTTTTTAGAATTGACATTTGAAGTGGGTAGGATAGATGAAATTTTAAAAGTGATGCTCATTATTTTGTTTATGTTAGTGTGCCATAGGATTTAATGTTTCATGTAAGGGCATTTGATTTCCAAGCATGCTACATGAGATATAAAATAGCAATATACTCTGGATAAATGTACGGCGTATACCAATCATCCCAAACATATTTTTGATAAGATAAATATGATTGATGGTGAATGGTGTTTCATTTTCATAAACCTAAAATTCTGTACATAGTTTTTTTTAAAAAAATCTTCCACCAAATGATAGGTGCCATCTCATGGTCTTGATCGAACATCAGAAGTTCTTTGGCAGACAATACTTAACATTGACCCAGATTAGATCTCTTGAAGGTTCAGATTGTGAAGGTATAGTTCTATATTTATTTCTTTATTTTGAATGTTATTTTTCTGCAAGTGGAGGTTAATGTTTTTTCTACATGTAGCTTTTATGCCATTCATAAACAATGTAGTTTTTATGCCATTCATAAACAATGTAGATGGATTAGATTGTCTAAACTACAATTTTTATTGTTTATGCCCATGTTTAGGGCCCATTTGCATTTCTCTCTTTCATTACTTTTTGGTCTCACATCTTTTGTTGATATTAGTTGTAACCTGTTACTCCCCCGGACGGAGCCCGGCTATTTGGGCGTCAATACACATGAAGGCTGAACCAACCGGTTCAACCCTCTCTCCCTCTAATTGAAGACCGACGGTATGGGGGCCGAACCAGACCGGTTCAGCCCCCATATGGGGAGGGGCCGGACGGCCCCTCTCAACCCCGGGTATAAATACCCCGGGGTGGCTCTCTTGGTGGAGAAGGAAGACTATCTCAAGGTATTTTCTCTTCTCTTCTACTCAACCCTAGTTCTCTAGTTCTTCTCCTTTAGATCTCTCACTTCCCCCTTCTTATTCCTATCATTTGGTATCAGAGGTTCTTTTCTCCACCATGGTGACTACTCGAACGCAAGACGAAATCGGCCGCTTGGAAACCCTAGAAGAAAATCTGACGGGGCTGACGGATTCGGTGGCCGCCATCGAGGAAAACGTGAAAACATTCACGCAAAGGCTAGAAGAACGGAACGACACCCGAATGGAGGAGATCATGACGTTGTTGGCTCAAAATCTGAAGGGTAAGGCCGTGTCAGAAGAGGATCTGGGCGGATCTTTCGTTCCACGGGCCGATCCGCACTGGATCAGCGGAAACGGGGGGCAGGCGGGATCATCCAGAGAGCGGGATTGGGGAACAGGGCTCGCAGCAGGGGGTGGGTCTAGCCAGGGCGGCAGAATCGGCATGGGCGGGCTCGGCGCTGGCGGGATCGGCGCTGGTGGGTTCGACGTAGGCATTTTCGGCGTAGGCGGGGGCGGCTTAGGCGGGTTCGGCGCAGCGGTGGACAGCGGGTTGGGCCTACGCGGCGGGTTTGGCACTAAAGGCGGCGGGTGGCCGACTCCCCCATATGGAGGTGGGAGGGCCTGCTGCCTCACCTTGCCGGAAGGGGGCAGCCCGTGGGGTTCAGGGGAGGAATGCAGTGGGGTGGTGTTCCAGCGGCGGGGCCATTTCGTCAAGGGTTTCCGGGCATGCCTTTTGAACCCGGGGAACCTAGAAGGCCGGCAGAGTATGGACAGGAGGCGGGGTGGCGTGGACATGTCGGCACGCGGCCGTACATGCCGCCAAAGTTGACACGGATGAATTTTCCCAAATTCAATGGAGGTGACGCCGTGGAGTGGCTGCAGAAGGCGGGACTGTTTTTCCGCTATCAGGAGATTCCCGAGGAGCAGTGGGTGCAGTTAGCATCATTCCACATGGAGGATGATGCTTTTCAGTGGGTGCAGTGGTTCCTGAGGGGCAAGGACTATGTGCCCTGGACCGACTTTGTGGATGGATTCACAGCTCGTTTTGGGCCATTAGAGTACGAAGACTTTGAGGCGCTCCTACAGAAGCTGCGCCAGAAGGGTATAGTGATGGAGTACCGAACAGAGTTTGAGAAGTTGGCTAACTGAGTACAATGGGAGGAGAAGACATTACTAAGTTGTTTTGTGTCGGGCCTCAAGGATTATTTGCGAGATGGGATCCAGTCCTACATGCCTCGCAGCTTGAACCATGCGATCAGTTTGGCTCGGATACAGGAGGAACACTACAATAGACAATGCTCCCGCAGCACAACACGTACTGCTACCACCACGGCGATGGTGAGAAGGGACTCCCATGGTCCAAGCAATCCGGTTGTCACTCGGCTGACTTGGTCGGAACTTCAGGCGCCGAAGGAAAAAGGGTTATGCTACAACTGTGATGAGAAGTTCGCTCCGGGGCACAAATGTCAAAAGGTCCAGGTGTTCATGCTATATGAGGATGCCGAGGAGGTGGACATGGTCCCCGAGCCGGACTTGACAGAGGAGTCGGCAGTGTCTGAGTTTGGAGTCTCAATACAGGCTATGGAGGGCTGCAATGCCCCCCTCACTATGCGCATGTCGGGCAAGGTCCGACGGGAATATGTGACGATTTTGATAGATAGTGGGAGTACCCACAACTTCATCCATCTCGAGGCGGCGCGCCGAGTGGGACACGTGAGCGATCGAGGTGCTTTCTTTCAGGTTATGGTAGCTAATGGGAGCAAGCTGCAGTGCGAGGGGGTGATGAAGCAGGTGGAGCTCAACATACAAGGCTACACGGGTCATACTTATGTGTATCTTCTTCACATCCGAGGTTCAGATATGGTGCTTGGGGTACATTGACTGCGACAGCTATGGCGAGTCACCTTTGATTGGGACCACATGACTATGGAGTTTTTACAGCATGGGAAGCAGTTTTGTATGAAGGGCCTAAAATCATCTACAGTGAAGGAGATCTCTGTCCGGAGCCTACAGCGTATTGGGGAAGAAGACAACATGATGACAATGCTTTTGGGGGTGAAGTCGGCCGACACTGGGCCATCTGAGGTACCGGTCCAGATGTAGTCTCTCCTAGAACAGTATGCTGACATTTTCCAGGAGCCTCGCACTCTCCCACCACCGCGCTTTCTGGATCATCAAATTGTCCTCAATGCGGGGGTGTTGCCTACCAACATTCGGCCCTATCAATACCCGCACATGCAGAAGGCGGAGATCGAGCGCAGTGTTCGGGAGATGCTAGATGCGGGGATCATCCGCCCCAGTACGAGCTCATTTTCTGCCCCGATCATCTTGGTCAAGAAAAAGGATGGGTCGTGGCGGTTCTGCGTGGACTACCGCACGCTGGACAGTGTCACTGTAAAGGACAAATTTCCTATTCCATTGATTGAAGAATTGTTGGACGAACTGCACAGTGCACAGCGGTTCACCAAGCTGGACTTGCGGTCCGGTTACTATCAGATCCTTATGCGAGAGGGCGACATCCACAAAACAACTTTCAGGACACACGACGACCACTATGAGTTCCTGGTGATGGCCAACGGGCTGACCGGTGGGCCGTCCACCTTTCAGGCCAATATGAACGAGATTTGTCGTCCGCTCCTTCGCCGTTTTATGCTGATCTTCTTCGATGACATTCTCATATGCAGTCCCAGTTGGGAGGAGCACTTAGCTCATGTTGAAGAAGTCTTCTCCATCCTTCGCCAGAACCAGCTCTACGCCAAACAGTCCAAGTGCTCCTTCGGTCAGGAGGAGGTGGAATACTTGGGACATTTAGTCTCGGCTCAGGGCGTCAAGTCCGACCCCCGGAAGATTGAGAGTATGCTGTCCTGGTCACAGACCCAGACTGTACGGGCACTACGGGGCTTCTTAGGCCTTACCGGATACTACCGTCGCTTTGTGAAGGACTACGGTAAGATTGTCCGGCCTCTTACCCAGTTGCTGCAGAAGGACGCCTTCCTCTGACATTCCAAGCACTCAAGAAGGCCATGACGACTACGCCGGTCTTGGCGCTTCCCGACTTCACCAAGGAGTTTGTTGTGGAGACTGATGCTTCTGGAGTGGGCCTCGGTGTTGTATTGATGCAGGAAGGGCGGCCCATAGCCTTCTACAACAAGGAGTTGGCTCCTCAGATGCTGGGGTTGTCCACCTACAAGAAGGAAATGTTGACAATCATTCATGCAGTGGCCCTGTGGCGGCCATATTTATTGGGAAGACATTTCAAGATCCGGACGGACCATCAGAGTCTAAAACATTTCTTGGATCAGCGGGTCTCTTCTCCTCCCCAACAAAAGTGGGTGGCCAAACTTCTAGGGTATGATTATGAGATCGTCTACCGGCACGGGAAGGACAATCAGGTTGTTGATGCTTTGTCCCGCTTACCTGAGGGCGTCCTCACTCAGATTACTACACCACTGCTTGACTCCATTGACGAGATACAGGATGAGGTACAACGCGATTCCGAGTTGCAACCTATTGTGAAGGATCTTCGACAGGCACATAAGACAACTCCGGGCTACCATCTTCAGAATATCAGGTTGTTCTATCGGGGCCGCGTGGTCATTCCTTCAAAGTCTGCCTGGAGAGCAGTTATGATGCATGCGTTCCACTCCTCTTCGACGGGTGGTCATGCCGGTGTTCTTCGCACTCTCCAGCGGGCACAGGCCAATGTTTCCTGGAAGGGGAAGCGTCGTGACATCCAGTTGTTTGTTCAGCAGTGTGAGACTTGTCAGCGCCAGAAGTATGAAACCACGTCCCCAGCCGGTTTGCTCTCACCTTTGGAGATTCCTCACCAAATTTGAGATACTGTTTCCATGGACTTCATTGATGGGCTGCCCAGGTCTCAGGGCAAGTCAGTCATCATGGTGGTGGTCGATAAGTTGTCCAAGTACTGACATTTTATAGCACTGAGTCATCCTTACACCGTCGAATCTGTCGCCGTTCTTTTTGCCCGCGAGATTGTCCGGCTTCATGGCATACCACGGGCGATCATCTCGGACAGTGACCTGATGTTCGTCGACAACTTTTGAAAGGAGCTTTTTCACTTACAAGGGTCCTCTTTACGTTTCAGCACAGCTCACCACCCTCAGACGGACGGGCAGACAGAGGTACTCAATCGAGGCATGAAAACGTACCTCTATTGCTATGTTATGGATGAGCCACGCACTTGGACGAGCTGGTTGCATTGGGCCGAGTAGTGCTACAACACGTCCTACCACTCTGCCAGCAAGATGACTCCGTTCGAGGTCGTGTACGGTCGTCCTCCTCCTTCCTTGAACAGTTTTGAGGCCGGCAGTATGGTGTTGCCCGCCGTTGACCGTGCACTTCGTGATCGTGATCGCACACTCACCGCTTTGCGTGAGAATCTCCGGATAGCACAGGACCGCATGAAGGTGCAGTATGACCAGCATCAGAAGGAGCGGGAGTTCCAGGTGGGAGATGAGGTCTTTCTTAAGCTCCACCCCTACAAGCAGTTGTCTGTGGCCCAACGGTCAAATCAGAAGTTGGCACCTCGTTACTATGGACCTTTCCGGATTATCCGACGAGTGGGCGTTGTTGCTTACACGTTGGCGTTGCCCGAAGGATCGAGGATACATCCGAACTTTCATGTCTCTTTGTTAAAGCAGAAGATCGGCGACTTTGTTCGGCCCAGTACTCTCCTGCCCGAGGCCACAAGCACGGGCGAGCTGCGTCTGATACCTGAGGAGATTCTGATGATCAAGTGGAAGCACTGCGGCGCTGAGTACCGTCCTGAGCTACTAGTCAAGAGGAAGAATATAACCGCGACGCACAACACATGGGTAGACTTGCTGGAGTTCCGGGAACTTTACCCCGATTACCACCTTGGAGACAAGCTGGTTTTTGATGGGGAAGGGAATGTTACGCCCCCGGATGGAGCTCGGCTATTTGGGCGTCAATACACACGAAGGCGAAAGGAAACTGAAGGCGACAACGGGGCTGAACCAACCGATTCAGCCCCCTCTCCCTCTATTTGAAGACCGGCGGTATGAGGGCCGAACCAGACCGGTTCAACCCCCATATGGGGAGGGGCCAGCCGGCCCCTCTCAACCCCAGGTATAAATACCCCGGGGTGGCTCTCTTGGTGGAGAAGGAAGACTATCTAAAGGTATTTTCTCTTCTCTTCTACCCAACCCTAGTTCTCTAGTTCTTCTCCTTTAGATCTCTCTCTTCTCCCTTCTTCTTCCTATCATAACCTCTCCATAATATGCATAAATGGGAGTTTTGTTGTATTGGTATATATGGAATTTTTTTCGAAAGCTTCACATTGTATTGGAACCGGAATCCGATTGCTTGATATTTGACGCTTTACCACGAAACTTCACCCATCGCTCCACATCAAGTCTTGATCTTAGCCCAAATAAAAGTGAATGATGAAGTCTCATTCGTACCCTATGTTTTCACTCAGAAGCACCTTATCAGTCATCATTGCAAGCGCTAGCGCGCTAAGCTCTTGCGATGACTGAAGTTGGGTACCACATTGAATTCTCGCTAATGACCCACACTTCACTCGTCACAGCTACTCTTGAATCCTTCTCTTCTTGTTGAAATCTTGCAACTCCAGGTCTCGCGCCCCTACACCCATATGCGCTGAAGTCCCTCCCTCCTCTACATGTTGGGCATCGGGTCTCAAAGACTGGCTACTAGTCTCGCATTTCCCGAGATTCTCAGTTGCTTATTCTTATCGCCGAGCCAAGGGAATCGATTTGGAGCACTGGTGCTGATCTCGCACAATTGCATCTTCTCCTAGCTCTCTCTTTGTGCTGTGGAAGCATATGGATTAATTCATCCAAAATCCATGCATCCAAGCTCTCTTAGCCTTGTTGGACTCTTTTTCCCAGTGTCTCTCGCAATATGTGACTATTGAATTAGTGAATTAAGTCTCTTCTTACTTGTATTCTTGCAGCCTTGTCGAATTTATGATTCTTCTTTCTTGAGTAGAGTGCATGTGTTATAATGGGAACACCTGATGTGATCCGAGGCAGGGACTGTAGTTTTAAACGATATAAAAATGCGATCTATTTAAATAATGTTGGCGCAAAGAGACTTCGTGGGCTATTTTAAAAAGGAAAAACGATCAAGGCGTTGCTCGCGAACGTAAGGCTACCGCACACACGTAGTAACATCACGAATCACAATTCCACAGACATAGCATTCAAAAGAGTGGTAACACAGATATGTAATTTACGATAATTAGGAGATAAGATTAGCCGAGCAAGCTCTAACAATTTCACTATTCACTTATATTTGAAACAAAGAGACTTAGGTTGCGAGCGAGAGATGAAGAGGTATACCCTAGGCGAAGAGGCAGTGACTGGCAAGACTCCTGGATGGTGGTGACTGAACTGGGGGAGGTGCCCGATAGGTATGGAGGCGGGATTGCCAACAGGCGTGAAGCAGGAATCTCAAATGACTGGAGTAGGAGGCATGTGAAATTGATGGGGCCCTGGGAGGGCTCTGGTGGTGGAAATGGCGGTCGGCGGAGCCTCGCTGGTGGTTTCCGTCAAGCAGGGAACACTGGAAAGCTGCGGCTGGGAGAATGGAGAGCCGACAAGGTTGTTGGGGCCGTCTGCGGTAGATGTAGAAGGGTCGCAAGTTCCTTCAAAGGGCTCAAGTGGCGGTGTCGGCGACAGGCGGGCTTACTGTGGCCTCAGGCAGGGTCTTCGGGAGGAAACAATGATGGAAGAGAGGTGGTGGCGTCGTGAGCCTTCCGTCGGGAAGAAAGGTCGCTGGAGGTGCGGCTCAGGGGACTTCCGTCGGGGGGAAAGTAGAGCCGGAGCTAGGGCTGCGCTGGATGGAGAACCAAACGAAACCCCAAAATCCGTTCAATTTTCCACCCCCTCGTAGGAATGGGAGGGTTTGCCTTTTATAAACTTAGGGTTTTGGAATGCGCCTTTAATGGGCTTTTAATAGAGGCAGATATCAAAGGATCTTTAAGAATGGACTGACTTGATGAAATGAAAGTGCACAACTATAGTTATTTCCCAATTAAAAATCCCATATCGGATTTTTTTTGGAAAATAATATTTATATTAAAATAAATAATTATTATAAGCTTGCCCTAAACTAATCTATCGCCTAAATTACCGGACTTATGTATTTAAGGTCTCGTTGGTCGGTCACACCATCGAGTCAAACAAAAATTGCGCGAAAAATATGCGCGATACAAAATTACATCCAAGCGCTCATAACATGCGCGTTACAACTCAACGCCACACAACGAAGAAAAAAGACGTGAAAACACGCGCTAGAAAAATAACAGACATGTGCAATAATAAAAATAAAAGATGTGTCGCGAGTTGCATTAATTCTCCCGGAGTTGAGAGAGCTCGACCCCGACGAGACTCGATGTGACCTGCAAGTAGAAAGTTTAAATGTCGATTAGAGAAATGCTGCATAAATGTCCTGCGGCTGCCGTCGCTACGACTCAAAATTTGGAGGTAAACGCTCATCCCTGAAAGAGACAGGAACTAACCTCCTTTGGAAAATTATAACCTCGGTTGATGAAATGAAAGTGCACAACTATAGCTATTTCCCAATTAAAAATCCCATATCAGATTTTTTTGGAAAATAATATTTATATTAAAATAAATAATTATTATAAGCCTGGCCTAAACTAATCTATCGCCTAAATTACCGGACTTATGTATTTAAGGTCTCGTTGGCCGGTCACACCATCGAGTCAAACAAAAATTGCGCGAAAGATATGCGCGATACAAAATTACATCCAAGCGCTCATAACATGCGCGTTACAACTCAACGCCACACAACGAAGAAAAAAGACGCGAAAACACGCGCTAGAAAAATAACAGACATGTGCAATAATAAAAATAAAAGATGTGTCGCGAGTTGCATTAATTCTCCCGGGGTTGAGAGAGCTCGACCCCGACGAGACTCGATGTGACCTGCAAGTAGAAAGTTTAAATGTCGATTAGAGAAATGCTGCATAAATGTCCTGCGGCTGCCGTCGCTGCGACTCAAAATTTGGAGGTAAACGCTCATCCCTGAAAGAGACAGGAACTAACCTCCTTTGGAAAATTATAACCTCGGTTGATGAAATCAACCATGAGATTATGAAGTCCCAAATAAGCTCGCAAACCATCTGTCAAAATTTCATGTCAAATATTCAAATGAACAGTAGTAACTATTAGAGCTTGAAAAAATAATAATAGAGATGGTGTGAGGAGCATGAGGCAGGAGGAAAAGTAGGAAACAAGTGAGATCACCCGTGAAATTATTAATTCATTACGCATCATATGCTCGCTCGATAGACACCTACGAACGTATGTCATTCGATCCGCACATAACCACCCACTTACCACCAGGTTAGTGGGGGAATTTAATAAATATTTTAATATTTTATTAATGGCGGTTTCCAAATAGCTGGATACGCGCATTTAAAACTATACTAAAAATATTTATGATGGTGGTTACGGTATGCGGATTGCCACATAACCATCGTAACCACCTTCCAGAACCTATAAAATGAGCTTCATGCCTCCTCATTTCTCATCTTTTTCTGATCTTTTCTCTTCAGAGTTTTCTTCTTCCTCAGGCCGAAGCTCTGCCAATTTCCTCCTACGAGCCACCTTCTAACCACACCCGAGCCACCAGCAGGTCAAGTCGCAACCACCTGGCGAACCCTAATCGTCCAAGTTTCAAGAGGCCCCGACAACTGCAAGACCAAGTGCGCCGCCTCCAATCCAGAATTAGCAAGTCGCTATCCGAAGACCACCGACGCAAAACGCAATCTGTAACAACTCCCGGCGCGACGGTCTGTCGTCCGCTGCGTGTAAACTGCTCTCTCATCCCATAATTGTAACGAGAGGTGGCTCGCCACCCTCGACTTCACAAACCAGCTGTAACCCCCAAGAAATAGTGGATTTTGACCGGCACAGATTTGGTCACGTGATTTTTTACCGAGTTGAGGTGTTTTTCCATGTTAAAACTGCTTGTGTACAATTATCCTACTTTTTTGGCTGTGTGCGTGCTCGACCGTCCCGAGAGCTAAGACAGTCCATGAATTCCGGCCTGACCGCGACGTCGAGTTGGTCCGCAACAGTTTGTATATTTGATGCAAAATGTATTTTGACTAGGGGTGCCCATAAAAACCGGGCCCGGGGGGCCGGCTCGGGCCCGGCCCGGTGAAAGCCCGCCTAGGCCCAGGCCCGGGCTAAGCCTGCCCCAGGCCCAGGCCGGGCCATGGGGCCTAACAAGGCCCCATATATATGCATTTGCCCAGCCCGGTGCCCGGCCGGGGCCGGGCCGGGCAAAGCCCAGTTTCCTAGGCCCGGGCTAAGCCCGAGGACGGGCCGTGCAAAGCCCGGTTTCTAGGCCCGGGCGAAGGCCGGGCCGGGCCCGGCCCGACCCCATTAACTTGATAACAATGGCTCTAAGAGCCGTTGGGAGTTCCCAATGCTGCCAGTCCTATTTAATAGGGCTGACAGCTATAATAATATATTAATTATTTAATAATTAATAATTATAATAATTATTTAATAATAAATTTAAAAAATATTAAAAATAAATCTTTTTTTTTTTTAAAAAAAAACCTATAAATCCCCCCCCCCCCACTCCCACACTCCCGCCCTTCCCACTCCCACCCCTCCCAAGTCCCACACTCATCCCCCCACTATTTTTTTATGTCGAATATGTCATTGACGATGACGTCTTCATCATCATCGGTCGCTCACGAAGTGGTGGAGCACAAGCATACGACGCCAGTTTGGGAATATTTCGAGAAAGTGAAAGTCGGCTCCGAGCATAAGACGAAGTGCAAGCAATGCTCAAAATTACTTACTCTCACTGGCAACTCGACACTCGCAAGACACATGAAGTCTTGCATTGCCAAACAAGCTCCTCTCGAGTCCAGCCAGGCACAATTATCTGCATCTGGACAAATATGGACGTACGATCATGGTCGGCAGCGGGAGCTGTAGGTGAAGAACGTCATCAGACGTGGGTTGTCGTTCAGCCACTATGATAACGAGCAAGAAACCGAGTATATCTACCAAGTGCTACAACCCAAATATCTTCAAGTAAGTTGATCTTCCATTAGACGCGACATACTTAAATATTATTTAGAAGCTAAAAATCTTTAATTAATTATTTTGAAAATTTTAAGGGTTGAGTGAGTTTAACGAGCAACGTTTGGACAAGTAGTATCAAATTAGGATTATCATATATTTCCATCACTTGTAATTGGGTTCATCCCGTTTCCTGGGATCTAAATAAGTGTATAATATGTTTTGAAGGTTTCGAAGTCCCGCACACGGGTGTAGCGATTTATCAAATTATTTTAAAATGTTTACGAGAATTTAAAATAAAAGATAAAATTATGAGTATTTCTTTCGACAACGCCACAAATAATATCACCGCAATTGAGTGGTTAAAACATGATTTAAAATCGATGTTAAACGGTGTTTTTTTTCTTACTCGTTGTGTCTGTCACGTTTTAAATTTGGTCGTACAAGATAGTTTAACATATATAGAACCATACATTAATAAAATACGTTTAATGTTATAATTTATTTATAGTTTTAAACAACGACGACAAGATTTTAAAAAAATCGTAAACACCCAAGGTCAAAAAATTTTAAAACCTTTATTTGACATGTCAATTAGATGGAACTCGACATTTACAATGTTAAAACGAGCGATTCGTCAAAAAACACTACTAATGGAATACTATACTATGTTAGATCAACATGAATTAACCGAGTCCGATTTGGCTGTTTTAGAAAATTATATGGATTTATCAGAAGTTTTTTATACGGCGACAAATTCTCTATCTGACGTATATTATCCTAATAGTCCGCTAGTTATTGAAAATATTGTTAATATTTCACAAAAATTAAACTATTTTAAGCAACACGCCGGATGTAGTGGTTTAATAGAAATAATGGAGAACAAATTTTAAAAATATTATAGAGAAATCTCAGTCATGTTTTCATGCACCGCCGATTTGAATCCTTTTTTCGGCGTAGACGCCGTTGAAAATTTTATAGAAGAAATAAATAATAATTTAGGCGTAAATCTTAGTGATTCGAATCTGGATAATCTTAGTATTTTAAATTTTAACACTATTTTTACTGAATGTTATAATTATTATGATAATTTATACGGATCGCGGGCCCGAGAGGATGTGTCGCAACCAAAAACACGGGATAGTTTTAAAAATAAAATGTTAGAGTTAGGCTCAAGGAAAAAAGCTCACCACATCTAGTAGTTTAAATGAATTAGGTTTGTACATAAAAACCCAATTTTGTGATTTTATCAGTACGAACAAACTAGAAAATTTCGATATTTTAAAATGGTGGAAAGGTAAAGTAAATACCTATCCTATTATGACCTATATGACCCGAGATTTATTGGCGATCGAAGCTAGTACGGTAGATTCGGAATCTGCTTTTTCTTTTAGTGGCGGGGTGTTGAACGAGCGAAGAAGTCGCCTAAGTGAAGAATCGCTCGAAATCTGCATATGCTAGAAGGACCACTTGGATGCGATCAAGAGCAAGCAACATATTTCATCGATTGAGGATAGCTCGTCGAACATTGAAGATGAGATGGACGCGATCAACTTAAATTAAAGCTTAAAGATGGCGAGACGGATTTTTGTAATTTTGTAATTTTTTAAAGATGGCGGACATGTAATTTTATTGCATTTGTAATTTTGGATTTTTCAATCACAAATATATTTTTTTCAGTGTATTTATAAGTTTGTATACTTCCGTTCAGAAATTGAAATTGAAATACGAATTTTGGATTCAGTGTATTTATTTTCAGTGTATTATACGGATTTTGGATTCAGGAAGTGAAATCGTCGAGCAGAGCTCGACGAAATCTTCGAGCTCTGCTCGACGAAACGTCGAGCAGAGTTGCACCCCTAATTGGCTAATTATATTTAAATTTTTATATAAAACAATTATTTTTTAAAAAAAACCGAGTCCAGGCTAAGCCCGGGCCCGGCCCGGCCCTGGGGGACTTAGCAGGCCCCCTCCCGGAGCCAGATGCCCGGCTCTAATCAAGGCCCGGGCCCGTTTCGGAAAAGCCCGGGCCCGGTTTAGGCCCGGCCAGAGGGGCTTTATGAACACGGCTAATTTTGACTAGACTTGGTATTACATTTTGTTTTAATAAATTTAAGTTCAGGAGATCTGTAAATATTGGTTCAATGAAACATTATGAAAGGAAGAGATCATCTTTTCAGTGCATTGTGCCCGTGTGCTTTTGTTCATTGTTGATTATAGCTTCTCTTGATTGTTTGTGAACAGTATGGACACCATTTATTTTTATTTTCCTCACGATTATAGCTTCTGTTCATTGTTGTTCATGTTATTACTGTTGTGATAATATACTTTGAAAAACAACTCTGCCGTGAGATTGACTAGAAATTTTAGCATCGGCTTAAATTAGAATATAAGCTTTATAGGGATGGCACTATCACTCTGCCTATGGTTTTGCAATCTCTCTACAAGCCTAAATGGTTTTGCCTGGGGAATTCTAGTTAACTAACAACTATGCATTTTATTATCCGTTTGAAATTAGGTGATGTTAAAGAGATTTGCTTTGATTTCATTTCAGTTTTAGAAATTTTTTTGGGTGCATTCATATGTTTTTTTTTTGAAAAACTGAGTCCAAGTGTGAGGTTTCTTTAGGGGCCTCAGATTTATTACTCCATGCCGGGGGTGGGCGAAACCCGCCGCCGCGGGCCGGGTACTGTCGTGCGGGACATGGGAGGCCCCCGTGCACTGCCAATCTATTTTTGAAATGCATGTATTGATAAAATTTTTTGTATCTCAACTTTTTAATATATGCATATCTTAGAATTGTAAATTTTAAAATCTATTATTTGAATGCATATATTTATAATATTAGATGTAGCAATTGGAAGAGGCTCTATTAGGGCATATAGTCATGGTGTACAGCTGCTTGAAGCTATCTGTTAGGGTCTTATTATGGTATTACGTATTATTATTTATTTTCAAATATGCTTTTATGTCATAAGAGTTATGTCCTTATATGACGTCGTTAATTGTGCCGTGTCCTTTTTAGTCGCATGTCCAAGTCTGTCGTTATT
Organism: Platanthera guangdongensis; assembly: GCA_039583875.1. NCBI lineage: Eukaryota > Viridiplantae > Streptophyta > Magnoliopsida > Asparagales > Orchidaceae > Platanthera > Platanthera guangdongensis. The sequence continues at coordinate 1,391,686 of CM077155.1, forward strand.
TCCTTTAGTGTTTTTTCCTTTTTGGTGTCGATTGTAAGTCTTATTTAAAGGACTTAGTGTTCTTTCCTTTTATGTCATAAGAGTTGCGTCCTTGTATGACGTCGTTAATTGTGTCGTGTCCTTTTTAGTGGCATATCCAAGTCTGTCGTTATTTCCTTTAGTGTTCTTTTTTTTTCGTCGATTATAAGTCCTATTTAAAGAATCTAGTGAGTCTTGTATCGTTATGAATGGAGAAAGTATATTTTCCCTAACCCTAAAAGTGATCCTCCGACAACATTATAAGACCCTTAACAACTTGGTATCAGAGCCGGACTGCATCTTCATTGATCCCGACAGCAACCTCTGAAGCATTTCCTTTGCGTCGTAAGGCGTGCGTAAGGCGTGCCGCGGCTGCCCGCGAGAGGCTCGACGACTTTTTCGCCCAGCTTTTACGCTCATGTTTCCTGCACAAGGAAATAACAGGTATTACACTATTACGGGCTCTGCAAAACAAAACGCACACCTAGCCACTTTTCTCTCAAGCCCTGTGCATCGCCGAAATTAATCTCTTTGGGCAGTCAATTAGGCGGGCCTTGACTTTCTTTTTTTAAGCCTAAGACAGCTGGTCCACAACAAATTCCTTGCCTCCAGCAGAAAGATAACAAAGTTCGAAGTATAATTTGTTGTCAAATTTGTGACACCGTTGGGAGACGACACGACACTAGCAGCAATACAAATTCAACCGCCTCCGACAACTCCAGGCATCCAGTTACCCACTCCTCCTCTCGACAAGCAAGTCAACCGATGAGGGACTCGCGCAATTTTATGGCTGCCCTCCAAGACATGATGTAGACGATCATGACCTCTATGGTAGAACACTTTTGGGACGCCTAAATCCGACATCGGAACGACATTACCACTGTCATTGCCAGGCTTAATGAGCTGATCGCCTTCTCGTTGTTACCACTCCACCCACAGATCACATTGGCAGCAGTCAAGTTCCGCTACCTCCAATCATCCGCCACGAGCCGCCACTACAAACCCTATTACGCCCTGAAGCTGCCAATCAGCTGCTCTATACCCTGTTGGAGTTCCCCACCTGCGATAGGAAAACAGATCCCTTGAGCTGCTCACCATATGCGAACAATTCTTTGGTCATCAACAAACACCAGCAGCTGAACGACTCCCTATGGCCTCCTTCCACCTTCTCGACTTGGCCTTGATTTGGGCGACTCGTTTCCTCCCTGATCAGTCGGGTCTGACGTAGGACGATTTCAAGCAATTTTGCAATCTCCGTTTAGGACCTCCCATCCACAGCAACCCCCTCTGCGCCCTCACAAGTCACAACGCTGGGCCAGACAAGCTCCGTGGACGATTATCTGGACCAGTTACAACTTCTTCTGGCACAAGTCACATTGTCTCCAGAGATGCAGGACACCATCTTCACCGTCGGACTACGCGAACGCCCGCGACTTGATGCCGAATTTGAGGCTTCTCTAGACTTAGTGACTTTTATGAGTCTGCTCGGGCTATGTGACCGTCGCCTTCAATTGGCACAGGAGGTCTATTTGCCCACCGACACGAGCTTTCAACCAGGTCGTTCCGAGGGCCATCCGGCCCCAGTCCGTAAACTTTCTCGGGACGAGATGGTAGAATGGCACCCCAAGGGCTTATGTTTCAATTGTGATGAGTCGTACACTCGCGGCCACAGGTGCAAACGGCTTTTTTATTTGCACGTCATGGACTCTGATGATGAGGGAGTCGGCTAACGCGAACTTATATGACGTCGTTAATTGTGTTGTGTCCTTTTTAGTCGCATGTGCAAGTCTTTTGTTATTTTTTTTAATGTTTTTACTTTTTGGTGTCGATTGTAAGTCCTATTTAAAGGACCTAGCGAACCTTGTATTGGTTTGAATGAAGAAAGTCTATTTTCCCTAACCCTAAAAGAGCCGCGGTCAAGGCTCCGTAATATCTCCACCACTGTCATCTCCACCTCCGTCCTCTCCTCCAGCAACATGTTATCGAGGGTCTAATTGGAGCAGAAAGTTCAGGATCACAGTTGTTGGGAGCTAGCTAGAGAGACCGGTAAATGGTTTGGAACCTTTGATACAAACATCAAATTTCTGTAGTTGCATGATAGTTTAGATCAAACAAGAGCCCGATTGGGGCAAAGAAGCAGTTGGGATGAAATACAAAAGCATTTATGACACTATATGACCATTGATGTCTGTCTCATTAATATTTTAAGATCACAAAGCCAGTATTTTCTTTGATTATATGACAGAATTCACAGATGATTCTTAAGCGTTTCCACTCATTCTTGATATATCTACAACATTGTCATGATATCTTATTCTCGTGGGAAATCTATTTACTCATTCTTGATATATCTACAACATTGTCATGATATCTTATTCTCGTGGGAAATCTATTTAGGAGTTAGCTTGATGTTTTTTTACAACGATCACTTTCTCTTATTTTCACTATTACTGCCAACTCAACCTTTTTGAGGGCCGAGAACTCGCGAGCATTCAATTTTTTTTGAAGTCTCCAACGAGATTTAGAGAATTGCTGGTATTTTGTCTACTCAAAATTCTGCGATCCTCTCTTCTATGGTTTCAAAGTAGCACTCGCCGAGACCTGAACATTCACAACACCTCCTTTAAAGCAAGTCAGAGTTTGAAGACTTCCACAAGCACTCACACAATACCTCAAAGCTTGGCAGATCTCAGAATATTATGGTTTGATTGTTGACGCCCGTGGCGAACCCTGTTGCAAAGAAGTTCTGTGACTGTCTACCGGCCTCTTAAAGTTATGAGTGAGTTTGTCATATTTGCATGGAATACGGAGCTGAAATTCCCAAAATTACAATGTCGTTAGCTGTTTAAGCGACATAAATACTGTTTTTAATATTAACTAAGAGCATGAACTAGAAATTAAAGTAAGAGATGCATTCATTCCATCCAAGTAAAACAAACCACACATAATTACTAGCATTCAAAGACATGAAAATGTACGAGTTGTAGTATAAGAAAAGAAAAACAACCTTATAACCGTATAAATGAAAGAGACTCTTCAACCTCCAAAGTCTTGATCAAAGGGGAAGAAAATAAAGAGGGAGAAAAGGGACTCTTCCTCGGATGCTCGGGAAAGATTTGTGGGTCGTCACTCTGGTTTTCGTTTGGTCCTTTGGCCTTGTTGGGGTAGAAGAGGTTTATCATTAACACTACCTATATGGCGGTCATCTCCCTGTATGCTCATGCAACCATGATTTCCGGTGTCCCTTTAGCCTACTTGGTGTACTCTGCTTGTAGTCTAGAACCTCAAAAAACTGCTGGAAAGACTGAAATGGAACTCTTCTTCCAGTGTCCAAAAAATCTAAAATCCGGAATTTATAAGCTACAAGAAATGATCATGCACGGTTGTGCGTGGCTTGAGAAATTTTTGTGGCAAATCCGACAAGATAAAAAAGGCAAGACAGCGGGGTTTAAGGGTAAAGTGCAATGGCATGCACTATGCGACGCACAGTCATGCTGCTATATGCATGTCACCCTGTCGTCCAAAATTGTTATGAGCAACCCGCCTATACGCAGGCGCACGATCGTGCGTGAAGAGCCGCACAGACATAATGATAGACAGCTAAAAACCAGTTGGAATTAAATTTGTTAACACATGGTCGTGCACAGTGGGTTTTGTGGTCATGCACCTTGCCGATCAGCGAACGGAAGTCAACGTACACAGATTGGAATGGGAACGCACGGTTGTGAGCCATGATGCGCATGTTTTTGTGTGGCAATGCAGAACTGGAGTTAGAAAAATAGAGATTTGGGAGCAGTTTGGATGCCATGGGGTGCACGACCGTGCTCATTAAAGAGCACAGCGAGTGCACAAGATTCCCCCTCAAATAAATACCACATCTAATCCTTGATATTTTTACTCAACTAGTTGATTTGTACAAAAACAGCACTCAAGCCTTTATCCCACTATAGTGGGGTCGTCTATATGATCCTTTGTCGCCATTGTGCCCTATCTTTTGTCATAATCTCACTAATGCCTAAGTACACCATGTCTTTCCTTGTAGTTTCATTTCAAGCCTTTATTGGTCTACCCCTCCCTCGTTTAACATGCCTAGTGACCAGACTCTCACAACACCTGCCTCTAGTGACTAGTTGATTTCTAACCCCCAAAAAATCCATAGTTATAGTTAACCTAATATATAAGCTGGCTCCCCTGAAACGTAGGCATCTTGAAAAAAACATAGAACTTTTTTTATTTTTTGCCCTTCAGAGCATTTCCCCTTCTATTTTTGACCAACTCCAGCCAGCTCTGAACCATTCCTGATGGCAACTGCCACCATCTCCCCCTCTTCAAATTTTGTACTAGCTTACCCTTCATTCCTGCAGCCAAATCATGAATTCATGTTTTTTGCACAGTATTTTCTGTGACCAACATTACATACCTATTAACAAACATTTTCTTGATATTTTCGATCGGCGATATGGATTTCTTTAGTTTGCTCTCTACATCTCGCTTTTCTTTAGTAAGGAGTTCATTGGTAGAGTTAGTTGGATTTGGAGAGAAATTTATTAATTCAATTATTTTTGCCAAAGAGATATCAAACTCTTGCCAATCAAGAAGGTTTTAATTGGCTGATGTCGGAGACATGTCGGATTGAGATTTTAGATGTCAGATATCAGAGATGTCAGAGACATTTTAAAATGTCAGAGATATGTCAGAGCTATAACATTATCTTAACTCTATCAGTTATATTGTTTTTTTTCTACACATTGAACGCATTTTATATTTTGTTGTATATATTTCTAAGGCTTCATTTGTTTTAGCTGCGGCGGGTCAATCCGGCGGGTGGAAACGGAGAGTTCGAACCGGAGGGGGAGGTGGCTACTCCAAACGGAGCTTTTTGGGGCGTTTCTCAATGCGGGCGGGTGGAAACGGAGCAAACGCCGCCGGAGGTTCATTTGTTTACCCTCCTTCTGGCGGCCTTTGCCCAAAACGGAGTTGCGAAACGCCCAAACAAATAAACCCTAAGATATTGAAATCAATCTTCAATTGCCATTATCTTCTAACCATGCATCTATTTTCTTTGTAGTTTGTACATATATCTCCATATATTAATTTTGTTTTTGTTTTCTTGCAGGGATTTTATGTGCATTTTCAGATATATTATTGACATTGAGCAAACCAAGTAACTAATTAGGAACTCAAAGTGCAGTGAATACCTTCCTATCGGCATGGGTGATCTAGTCAATGACGATGTCGTGATGCTTCCATCGACTTGCGTTTTTCCAAGTTCCAACTTCAGACATACCTCTAGACAATATGTACAAATGAAAATATGAAATTATAAATATATATGCAGGTTTTCATACCCTAAAATAGTTCAATGTATCAGTATTGAAACATTCCATGCACTGCTAAAGTAAGGATATCATGCAACTCTTGCATCATTCCAAGTAGTCTTTGCAATCTTGAAACATTTTCAGAGGACACCACCTTTGATGCCTAGCAAATGCTTCCAAAGAACTAAACAAGGCCGATTGAAGAGACTGCGCCATAAGCATTCCTAAGACAAATACAAACAACACTCAAGCCTTTATCCCACTATAGTGGGGTCGGCTATATGGATCCTTTGTCTCTATTGTGTCCTATCTTTTGTCATAATCTCACTAATGCATAAGTACATCATGTCTTTCCTTACAGTTTCATTCCAAGTCTGTATTGGTCTGCCCCTCCCTTATTTAACATGCCTAGTGACTAGACTTTCACAATGCTTAAGACAAATACATCACCATAAAAATTAAATGTTAAAAAGTTAAGGAAATTGCATTATGCTCCTATTCAATCCTACTCATGTGCGTAAATAAGAGCGCGGGCAGTGGAAACACATGCAAAATTGATCATAAAATTGGAGATTGATAAAATAACATTTACAATCACATGAAAACACTGAAAGTGCAGAATAGAATGTGAATATTTTTCTATAGGGGGGGGGGGGGGGGGGGGGGGGGTAACTATAGAAGGCACCTAAATTACTTATTTTACTTCCTTTTGATTTATGATTTAGGCTTACAAATAGAATGTGAATATTTTTCTATAGGGGGGGGGGGGGGAGTGGGGGGTAACTATAGAAGGCACCTAAATTACTTATTTTACGTCCTTTTGATTTATGATTTAGGCTTACAAAATAGAACGTGAATTTTTTTCTATAGGGGGGGGGGGAGTGGGGGGTAAGTATAGAAGGCACCTAAATTACTTATTTTACTTCCTTTTGATTTATGATTTAGGCTTACAAAAAAGAGATGAGTTATAACATATAGTAATGAAACAAATACTAATGAGCAACACAAGAACATCTAGAAGACACATAATTTATTGAGATTCTACAATCAACTAGGTATACCCCCTCTTCCATTAATTAGTGGGCTAGCACTACCTTTGCAGCAAGATGAGTCTTTTTCGCTAGAGATTTCCAACCTACTGAATCTTTTTCATTGGACATCCAATAATCAAAGCAATTCTTTCGCTGATAACCCTTTGTAGTGAATCGCTATTGTGAACTCAAGTGCTTTAGATCAATTTTGGCTCGGCTGAAATCGAAATTTTATCTCGGCTAGGAGAAGTGATGCGATTAGTCGACTGAAATCCACGAATAGAATCGATCCGAAATCGAGATTCAATTCGGCTATAGAGAGAAGAATGAGCAAGGAGGATTCGAGTTGAGTTTCATTCTTGACGACGGATTCCGTTCGAGCGACTTTCGAGTTCGAATAATATCTAGCTAGCTAGGGCATCCCTTAGAATTGAAGGAGTTTTTATGTTACTTCTTTTCCTTATTTTTGCCTCAAAGAGACATGAACGGAAGAAAGTGCCTTCCATTATAGGAACACCGGCTATATTTTGATTTAACAAAATTTTTAAACTTGATAAACGCTCACTTTCGATCAATGATTGTTAAGTGGATCTCTGCCTAGGAGGGCGGTGAGGTCGACAATCATTGGAATGAAGTTTTGTCCCACGATTTATTATACTTCTGTTCTTAACTGCTCTGCAAACAACGTTCATCCAAACAGATCTCTATTTGCAACAGGTTGTTGATACATTTTTATTTACAACACTTTTTTTACTCTCTTAGGGTGCGTTTGAGAATACGTTTTTTTCCTCTTTTCGCTCCAACTGGAATTACCGTAAGGTGTTTGGCTATGGGTGTTTTCAACTGGCCCTCCCAAAACCGGCCGTTTTCCCCTTTCTGTATTGGTCCGCCCGAGCTCCAGTGCCTTTTACAAACCGACCGTTTTCTTCTTTCGCCCATGCATGCATCTTTTCTGTGATTAATGTAGCAAGTTAGCATTATATATTTCCGCCATTAATGACGAGAAATTAGCACTATATAATTCGGCAGCCGCCATTAATGGTGAAAGAAAAAATAATGGTTTTTGATTTTAATTAATTAATATTTTCAAGAAGTTGGTTAATAGGAAAAAAATAAGAAAGAAGTTGGATTGGCTAATGGCATTCATCCTAGCAATTAATTAATATTTTGATAAATTAATTAATAATTAATACTCTGTCATTTGGTTAATATTAACTCACGATTTGTTTAATTAGTTAATACTAATTTGTCACCGTGGGATTCTATCAGTTTTGAAAATACAGTTTTGAAATTATAGTTTTAAAAATACATTTTCTCAGTTTTAAAAATAACCACCGGATGCCAAACAAATTCTTATTTTATTCTACTCTCATAAGTAGAGCCTAAGGCTTCATTTGGTAAGGTGTTATTACGCCCGTATTTGGAGCAAACGTCGCCGTACAACGAGAAATCAAATGATGCCCGACGGCGTTTGCTCCGTTTCCTCCTGCCGGACAGTGGAAAAGCCCCCGAAAAGCGATGTTTCCAACCCCGCCTCTCCCCTCATGTCCGAACCCCCCGCCTTTCACCAGTCGTTCGTTTGGATGGGATGTCGTGGGAGCAGCCGCCGCCGCAAGTTGGAAAAGAAAACGCCTCTCCCGTGCGCGACAGCCTTTGCTCCCGCATTCCTCCCCCGATCCCGAACTCCGACGACATTCATTGGTTTTCCAACCGAGAACGCCCTACCAAACAAAGTTTAAGGCGCCCTTTGGCACATTGGTAGCGGTCATGAACACGGGGTTAAATTGTCATTTGTTAATGCCCACCTAAGAAACTTCATCTACTTTTATGCTCAAAGGGATGTTGTTTGTTAAGTGTTCCTTAATGAATGACATTTTAACCCAAATATTTACGACCGCCACCACCGTGCCAAACGAACAAGACTAATTGGTCCTTTCTTTCTCTCAACTCCTCTTCTCTCTTTTGATTACTGAAAAGCAACCGCTATTTCTCTCCTTACAACCCTATTAAGGCTCTGTTTGGGAGCACTTATTTTCAACGGTGAAGCGATTACAAGCGCATGAACCGGACCTGCTTCAGGCTTCATTTGACGCGTCGTTTGGAGGCCTCGTTTGCGGTACACACCGCCGCAAAGCGGGTAACCAAATGCCTAACGGCGGCATTTACTACGTCTCCACCCACCGCACAATTAGGAATCCCCCCTCCGGTCCTCCCGCCCCGCCCCGTCTCCAACACTTTACCAACGAAGCCTCGAGTTTTTAGCAACGTTTTGATAACCGACCGGAGATGAAACCGGTCTTAGGAGAGGTTCATGGTTCAACCGGTTGGATCGGTTGAACCGTTGTTGAACCGGGGTGGACCGTTTAGACAAAAGTAACTAATATTTTATCATCATGTAGAGTCTACACTTAATAGCTCTAACTATATAGTTACTATTTGACATACTAATGCAAACATATCATAAAATAAATCAAAATTTGATAATAATAACTCATGTCTAATCTATTAAAATTCTATATAATATAGTTATTTTATATCAGAAATAAAATAACATGCAAACATATCATAAATATAATGTCACACAATGAGGTATATAGTTAAATTGGGACAATTAAACATCATGTCTAGAGTCTACACTTAATAGCTCTTATATCATAGTTCTCAAAACTAAAGTGTACTCCAACTCTTTCAATCATAGTATATCATCAATATCATAGTCAGCAAATAATTCTCCTCCAAAACTTCAAGGTCAACATCTTTAATAGCATTCTGAGTGGACTCGTCTACACAAATAATTTAAATTTAAATCAATCACATTATATAATAAAATAACACTGACACACATTTATCTAACAAATTGAAAAACTTACCATTTATTTGTTCATGATGTTGTCCACTTGGTTGAGTCTCTGCATCAATTGGTAAAGCAGATTCCCCATAGATATCATTTTCCAATTCATTATAATTAAGTTCTGGAGTCGGCTCTTCCTCAACTACCCAAAAATCCATTGAATCAATACTAGTATAATCAAAGAGGATCACATTTCTTTTTCTTGAAATATATCCTACCAAAAAACCATATTATATGAGTCAAACGATCAATTGAGTTTAGCAAATTAATGGTTAAATATTCATATCTATCTCTCATGTTAAGATTGTAACGAACATAAATCAAATCATTGAGTCTTTGATGCTCAAGATGATTCCTTCGTTTTGTATGAATTTGCTCAAAGACACTCTCAATTTCGTTCACAACCAGAGGACGAAGAGACGTCTGACTAAGAATGCGAATAACCATTTTTTTGCAGTTGAGGAGCACTTGAACCGAACATTCTCCACCATTCATCTTTAAAATGAGAAAAATAAAAGGTAAAAGTTAAAACTCAAATTATAAAAAATAAAATGTACGTATATTAATATGTTAAATTGTTAACTATGAACTCATAGTCTTCCTACTTACCCAGTTGCATTTCTTTAACATTTTGATGGCAATGGACTTTCCAAAGCTTTCAAGTTGGTCCCGATATATTCTAACTTCATTCATTGCAATTGAAGCTTTATTGCAAATATCCTTATTGTCAATAAGATCAATTAAGCCTTGCACAACTTCAGACTTATTAGAATAATTAGCTGGATCATATTGGAAAGCAGGGTTCAAAAAACATGCTGCAGAATGAATTCTTTGGCGAAGCTGGCGATCTAATCTATCTTTGATAATAGTTGTATATGACTTGTACAATCGCTTAACATTTTTGAATATACCTTTACTTGCTTTTCTAGCGCGGTACATACCATCATACACATAACCAATTGACGGCTTTTCATCGGAATCAACAATCCGCAATAATCGTATAAGTGGGCCCGACAACCTTTGTCATTATCAAATACATATTCCAAAAGTTATTATCTAAAATAACTGCAACGATATCTTTTTCTTTGCTTAATTTTGCAAATTTTGAGTCAGTATATTACTTACTAGTCACTAAAGCTTGTAAATCATGTTTGTGCTCAAATATACTTTTCAAAATAATAAATATGATTGCAAATCTTGTAGTTCCTGGACGAACAATTTCTTTCCACCCTTCTCGTTTTCTCAACCAAGATAAAAGAAAATTATGGTTGTACACAAACACGTAACCTTTGAAACTTTCTTTATTATTTCACTCATATGCGATAAGTTACCAATGTCCTTTAAAAATAAATTTAAGCAGTGAGCTGCATATGAAGACCAGTAAATGTTGTCATACTTTACATATAGTAACTCTCCCGCCTTTTTGTAATTTGCAACATTATCGGTAATGATTTGAACAACACTAGATGGGCCAATCCACTCAACCACTTCTGAAAACAACAAGCATAGAGTTGTAGCATCTTTTTGTAATATCAGATGCATCCACTGACTTATAAAATGAGATACAGCGAGGTGAATAAACTAAGAAATTAATTAACGTTCTACTCCTATCCGTCCAACCATCAACCATCAATGTACACCCAGTTCCTATCCAACACTCTCTATAAGAGTCTATAAGAAGTCTGCATTCTTCCTTAAAAGCCGAACTCAACTGGAGCTTGAAGCACGTTTGAGAATATGTTTTTCCTCTTTTCGTGATACCGTTTGCCGTCGCGATGTCGCGATGCCGCCGTGATCCCGCTTGCCGCCGCGATGTCGCCATGTCCGCCGTGATACCGCTTGCCGCCCTGATGCCGCGTGCCGCCGCGATGCCGCCATGATGCCGCCTGCCGCCGCGATGCCGCCTGCCGCCGCGATGCCGCCGCGATGCCGCCTGATGCCCGTGCCGCCGCGATGCCGCCCTGATGCCGCTTGCTGCCGTGCCGCGTGCCGCCGCGATGCGCGTGCCGCCGCGATGCCGCCCTGATGCCGCTTGCCGCCGCGATGCCGCGTGCCGCCCGATGCCGCGTGCCGCCGATGCCGCCCGATGCCGCGTTGCCGCCCTGATCCGCGTGCCGCCGCGATCCGCGTGCCGCCGCGATGCTGCCCGCCCTGATGCCGCTTGCCGCCACGATGCGCCTGCCGCCGCGATCCGTGCCGCCTGATGCGCCTTGCCGCCGCGATGCGCCGGGATGCCGCCTGCCGCCGTGCCGCCTCCGTGCCGCCGCCGCCTCCGCGATGTCGCCGGGCCGCCGTGCCGCCGCGATGCCGGGTGCCGCGCGATGCCGCCGTGCCGCCGCGATGCCGCCTGCCGCCGTGCCGCCGCGATGCCTGCCCCCGCGATTCCCGCGTCCGCCGCGTGCCGCCGTGCCGCCGCGATGCCGCCGTGCCGCCGCGATGCGCCTGCCGCCGCGCCGCGGGGACGCCGCGATGCGATGCCGCCGGGATGACGCGATGTCGGCCTCCGTCGCCGGACGCGATGCCGCCGTGCGATGCTGCGCCGTCGGATGCCGCCTGCCGTCGGATCCGCCGTGCCGCCGCCTGCCGCGCCACGCCGCGAGGTCGCCTGCCGTCGCGATGCCCCCGTGCCGCCGCGTGCCACCGAGACGCCGCCTGCCCGTCGCCGGGCCGGACGTCGCGATGCCGCCGTGCCATCGTGCGTCGCGATGTCGCGATGTCGCCGAGATGCCCCCAGCTGCCTGCCGCCGTGACGCGCGATTCGCCGTGGCCGCGATGTGCGCCGCCGTGCAACCACCCGCCTGCCGTCGGGACGCCGTCGTGGATGCCCCGCCGTGCCACCGAGACGCCGCCTGCCGCGGGACGCCGCCGTGCCGCCGCGATGCAGCCGTGCCGCCGTGCCACCGAGACGCCGCGATGTCGGGACGCCCGTCCTGCCGCCGCGATGCACCCGCGCCTGCCGCCGCGATGCCCGGGCGCCGCGAGCCGCGCAGCCTGCCGCCGAGGCGCCGCCTGCCCCGTGATGCCGCCGAGCCGCCTCGATGCTGCGATGCCGCCGTGTCTCCGCGATGTCGCGATGCCGCCGCGATTGCACCGTGCCGCCGTCATGCCGCCGAAACGCCGCCTACGCCGGGTGCCGTCGTGCCGCCGCGATGCCGTCGTGCCGCCACGTGCCACCTGTCGCCGCCGTGCCACCGAGACGCCGCCTGCCGCGGGAGCCACGTGCCGTCGTTGCCGCCTGCCGTCTTGCCGCCGCGATGCCGCCAGCCGCCGTGTGACGATGAGGCGAGGCCGCCGCGATGCCAGCCGTGCCGCCGCGACGGCGCCGCGATGCCGCGATGGCGCCGTGCCGCCGCGATGCCGCGATTCCGTCGCGATGCCGCCGTGCTGCGGGGATGCCGCAGGCCGCCTGCCGCCGATGTCGCGATGTCGCAATGCCGCCGTGGCGCCGCGATATCGCCTGCCGCCGTGATGCCCGCCGGGATGTCGCTGTCGTCGGGATGCCGCGTGCGCGATTGCCGTCGCCGCACCGCGCGTCGCCTGCCGCCGCAATGACCGGCGCCGCCTGCCCGGATGCCGCCGCGCCGCCGCGGTGCCGCGCCGCCGCGATGCCGCCGTGACGTCGTGCCACCGAGACGCCGCCTGCCGCCGGGATGCCGCCGTGCCGCCACGTGCCGCGATGCTGCTATGCCGTCGTGCCGCCGCGATGCCGCCGTGCCGCCGCGATACAGCCTGCGCCGCGATGCCCGCGTGCCGCGATGATGCCGCGATGCCGCCATGCCGCCGCGATGCCCGCCGTGCAGCCGCGCCCCCGAGCCCCCAGCCTGCCGCCGGGATGCGCCGAGCCCGCCATGCCCTCGATGCTATGCGATGCCGATGCAGGTTGGTCCGTCCGCTGCGATGCCGGCGCAATGCCGCAGCGATTGCGCCGTGCCGCCGCGTGCCGCCGAAACGCCGCCTGCGATGCCGCCACCGGCGATGCGCCGTGCCGCCGCGATGCCGCCGCGTGATGCCGTCGTGCCGCCACGATGCCACCGTGTCGTCGCCGGGCCATCGAGACGCCGTCTGCCGATGCCCCTGCCGCGCGATGCCGCGTGCCGCCGCGGGTTTGCCGCCGTGCGCCTCTATTAGTTGCGAGATGCCACCGGTTCGATGGCGCCGCACCGTGCCGCCGCCGCGATGCCGTCGCGCCGCCGCGATGCCGCGATGTCGCCGTCCCCGCGATGCCGTCTGTCGCCGAGGCTCCGCCTGCTGCCGGATGCCGCGTGCCGCCGCGATGCCGTCGTGCCGCGCGATGCCCGGGCGCCGTCGTGCCACCGAGACGCCGCCTGCCGCGGGATGCCATGTGCCGCCGCGATGCCGCCTGCCGCCATGCCGCCGCGATGCCGCCTGCCGCCATGCGCGATGTCCGCCGGGCCGCCGCATGTCCGTCGCGCCGCCGCGCCGCCGCGCCGCCGCGCTGCCGCGCTGCCGCGATGCCGCGATGCCGCCGTGCCGCCGCGATGCGCGATGTCGCGATGCCCCGTGCCGCGGCCGTGTCGCCGGGATGTCCCTGCCGGCGCGTTGCCGTGCGTGATGCCACGATGCCGCGATATGCTGGGATGACGCCGTGCCGCAGCGATGCCTCCGTGCGTCGGCGATCCGCCGCCGCCGCGTTCGCGCCCCGCCGCGATGCCGCTATGCCGCCCGCCGCCGCGATGCCTCCGTGCCGCCGATGCCGCCCGCCGCCGCATGCCGCCCGCCACGCGATGCCGCGATGCCGCCCGCCGCCGCTATGCCGCCCGCCGCCGCGTCGCCCCTGTCGTCGCGATGACGCGATGCCGCCCGCCGCCGCGTGCCAGCCCGCCGCCGCGATGCCGCCCGCCGCCGCGATGCCGCCCGCCGCCGCGATGCCGCGATGCCGCGCGCCGCCGCTATGCCGCCCGCCGCCGCGATGCCGCCCGCCGCCGTGCGCCCGCCGCCGCGTGCGCACCGAGATGCCGCCGCCGCCGCGATGCCGCCCGCCGCCGCGATGCCTGCCGCCCGCCGCCGGATGCCGCCCGCCGCCGCGATGCCGCGATGCCGCCCGCCGCCGATGCCGCCCGCCGCCGCGATGCCGATGCCGCCCGCCGCGATGCGCCCGCCGCGCGATGCCGCGATGCCGCCCGCCGCCGTCGATGCCGCCCGCCCGCCGCGATCGCCGCGATGCCGCCCGCCGCCGTCGCGATGCCGCCCGCCGCCGCAATGCCGCATCCGCTGAGATGCGCCCACCGCCGCGACGCCGCCTGCCGCCGCGTGCCTCCCGCCGCCGATGCCGCCGCCGCCGCGATACAGCCGCGATGCCGCCCGCCGCCGCGATGCCGCGTGCTGCGTGCCGCCGTGATGCATGGATGTTGGAATGCGGCCTGGCCGCACGATGCCATCGACGAGTGGCTTTTCAGGTTCGCCGTGAGGAAGAGGAAGATCAGGATCTGATTGAGGAAGAGGAAGATCGGATTGCTGAGAAGAAGAAACATCGAGAGTAAAAGAGAAAGGCTTTTAAGTCATTAAATCTAAAATCGAAACAGAATATGAACAACCAGATTACAAATGGACGGTGAAAATGTCACCTAATTTGAACCGTCCGGATTATGTAGGAAGAGGCCCGGTTCCCGGTTAATCGGTGCAAACCGTCCGATTATTTCGTTCTGAAGCCAGTTTTTCGACGATACGGGTTTTAAGAACTTGACCGGATCGTCGAGAGAACCGTCGCGGTCCGATCGATGGTTGAACCGTCCGGTACTTTCTGGTTTTAAAAAGGTTAGTTTTTAGCTCGCTTTTCTGCTTCCGTTTTCATACTATAAATAAACCCTTTCGCCCCGAGCATTTTATGGCGGGCAAATCTCGAGCGGGCCTATCATAATTATCCCTCCACTACCCAGCTTCCTGGCATTTTTTAGGGTTCGTAAAGTACAACAGAAAGATTGGAAGATGTAAAGATGAGGAAAGTGGATGATATTAACTGGCAACAGCTAAACAGTGCGAATCTCGATCAAGCTATCGCGCCGCCGGCGGATTCGCGAGCCTTTAAAGACATGCAGCTCGGAATCGACCACTGCCTTTTCAAGGTCACCGTCTCCCTCCTCCTTCATACTGCCATTGTAATTGGCTTTTTGGCACTCTGCAGCACTTCGCACCGCCCATAAGTTAAAATTGGGGTTTTGCATCCCCAATTTCTAATTTTTGGCACTTTGCACCCCCAAATTTCTAATTTTGACACTTTGCACCCCCTGTAAGGGGGGTTTTTGGTCTCTTTCCACCGCCACCTCCATCTTCGCCTTCTCCGCCACCGCCCCGCCGTCGTCTTCCTCACCTCCGACCTGCCGTACTCCGTCCGTGCTGAAGCCTGAGCCGTTGAGGGTGGATCCCAACATGAAGGGCTCCCCACCGTAAACCCAGAGGCTGCATTAGTAGCAGCTCCTCATCTCCACTCTGAATAAGCTGATCAGTATGATGAAGTAAATCCGGATATTTGGTGGCCGCAATACTTGCCACTATTTGCTCCGGCCGCTGGCTGAATCCCTCTACTCACGCATGCATCCGAGATCTTTAGGGCTCGAACTCTCTCGGGAAAGTTTAGCTTAGCTTTGCTCCCTTGTGAGCCGGAGCGCCGCCTCATCCTATGCTATACCGCCTTCTTGGATCTCGGATTTCCGCCGCCCATTTCAGTCGCTGCGATGAGGGATATGGGTGGGAAAGGGAAAATGGGGCAGAAGGGGGGTGGAGAGTATGCCTGGTGGGATGAGCTACGGCGGCTTCGTGGCGCGGAGGCAGTTGGCTGGTAAGGGACGGACCTAATACTCTTGAAATTTCAGCCTTGGAATGCAAAGTGCCAACAACTAAAAATGCGGGGATGAAAACTGCCAATTTTTAACTTTAGGGTACAAAGTGTCAAAATCTCCCAACGCCGGGGTGCAAAGTGCAAAAAAGCCTAAGTAATTTATAGTAATTAGACATTTCAAGAAGATTTTGATCAAGTTGATTTTTTGGAATAGGGATTTTGCATGGTGCTGACAATTCGTCCTTGTGTCCTTTTTAAATTACATACATGTAATATTGCCTTAACTTTAATGGGTGGTTGTTTTGTAGCCCTCCTTCAATTCTTTGGCTGTGCATCATCATTCATCTTTCTTTTTTCTTTAAAAGCTAATTTTGTGTTGCAAAAGGAATACCAAACACAATCTTTCAATTCTTCTGAATGTTTAAAATATTAATGTGAAGGAAAATGTAACGGTTTTTAGCTGGCTCAGTAGATTTATGCGTAAAATTGAGCCTATTTTACCTTTCTTTTTTCTTGAAAAGGCTTGTTTTGTGTTGCAAAAGGAATACCAACACAGTCGTTCAATTCTTCTGAATGTTTAAAACCTTAATTGCAAGGAAATGTAACGGTTTTTAGCCGGCTTTGTAGATTAGACTTCGTTTGGTAACGTGGCGGCGGTCGTGAACGAGGTGGTTATGAACTATCGATCATGAACGCCCAACCTCACTTGAGGAATTTCATCCACTTTAATGTTCAAAACTAGTTTTCTTTTCTTGGGTGGTTGTTAAGGGAATCTTAAATCTTG